>JAJHUT010000165.1:0-176886 GCA_020916435.1 Oxytropis ochrocephala
CGGTATGCTTCGTTTCAGTTACGTATTACTGAACTTTACCTTTGATTAATACCAAAATTATCAATGAAATTTTGATTGATACCAATAAAATTTATACCCACTTAAAGCTGAATAATTGAGCTTGATAACTAAGAAATTAAAAAGTGGAATATTTTGAGGAAAGTTGGTGAATTTTTCACTTAAATACAGTTAAATAGTAATTTTTAACATGCATCTTGTTACTTTAGGTGAGATTTTCTCGAGAACGAAATAAGATAGAGTTAAAATTCAAAATGAATATTATAGACAAATATCTCAGTAAAATGTTTGTATAAAGATTTCACTAATTGATAATGTAAAAGTTGATGAGATCTAGCTAATACCAAGACCATTCAGAGAGTTATTTTGGGTGAAAAATTTGCTCCGGTCGGTGGTAGTGGAGGCGCATGCGCCGGGCCAGCTGTGGCGCCTCGCACTAAAGTAGCGGGCCGAGCAGCGGCGGCGGCGGCAGCCATTGGATTCTCGCTCGTCGTTTCTTCTCTCGTCTCGTTTCGTTTGTTGTTCGCTCGTTCGGTCGCACATTCGGCGGCCGCTGCTGCTGCTGCTGTGCGGCGCCGACGATGTTGTTGTTTTCGTCGTCGTCGTCGTCGTCGCCGTCGCTCGCCGAGTGGCTGAAATTTTGCGCGCTTGAAATTTCTATTCTCTCGCGCACTTAAACAGACCGACGAGGAACAACAAGAACACAAACACAAATCGATGTCGTCGCCGTCGACTCGACTCGACTCGATGCAGCAACGCCAATGGCCGCCGCCGCCGTCAGCCAACAAGACCAAGACCGATGAAATTTCTCTATATGTTTCACTCCGAAATGTTTGTATCTGGCCAGACCAAAACTTCGGAAGCTTTGAAGTCCTATTTTACTGGCGCACTTCCATCTGTGTGTTACATAACTGGCTGGCTTGCCACTTTGTGTAACAACAACGAAAACAGTTAAAGCCACCGCTGGAACGCCGCCATGGCCTGAGAGCAGAAGAATTTCAGGCTTGCTGGATATCTGCTCTTGTTGTTATTTCCTCCTCATCGTCGTCGTCGTGGTTGTTGAACAAGCAAACGATACGAGAAGTATCACATGCTTCGATAAAACGCTCTCAAGCTGTCACCAATCTGGTTTTAATTGACACCCCAGAGGCGCCACAAGTTTCCTCTAACACCAGAAAAATATTTATCATCTGCTTCTTCGCCGTCATCTCATTCCATGCCTACACTACCTGCGGCAATCGCATGGATATCTTTCTGTGAGAGTGTGTCTGCATGAGGAGGCCTTCGTCATTGATCATATAGACAAATAAAATAATGATTCATTGTCAATGATGATCATCATGAGATACTATTAGATTTGGATTAGAATACTTCCAACTTATTACATTAAAGTCATCATCTTTCTTGGCCCTATCAATTGATGGAGTCAACATTCTGCCAACATAAGCCAACGCGAGGTGCTGTGGGCAACAATTTTAAAATTTATTGTTTTTGTGTTGTTTACAAAAGGATAAGATAAGAGCTGAAACTGAATATAAACTCCACACAGGATAGGATTGACTTGAAATAAACATATTATCGAAAATTACTAGACCAATAAATATACATGGAATGCCAATATTAAAATACTCACACCAAATGATAAATATAATCACGCCAACAATAAATAGACACACTCACACGCCAATTCGTGACTGTTATAAATTTAACAAATCATTATCATTATATTGTTGATATTAATATGACTTGTTCGCTCCGTATTGATGAACATAGACACAACAACCGATCACTACATCATCGTTATCACATCCACACTGTATTGTTTGCCTATAAAATTATCATTATCATCCACGCATCTACACCTGTTATCATTGTCATTAGAAATCGTTTGATATCTCACTTAACCAGATTTGTCCCTCAAATCAAGGGACTAATCTTCACCATTATATTATATTAACATATTATTGTTGTTCTGTTGCCTTAGTTTAGTGAAAATACAATCAAAATATAGTAAACAATTGAGATCATCATTCGTTAACAGGTAAAGCGAACAAATCCAAAGATTAACACACAACAATATTGCACCGACAAAGCTCAACCACCAGATCTGATAGCCAACAAGAACAATCCAAGAGAGTGATATAAAATTCTTTTAATCTTTTCTATTCATATACCATTTAAAGAGAGATGGAATCCATTTCTAATTGCAACGATAAGAAACAGCGGCTCCCATATAATTTGGCTCATTGGATAGTCATTATTGATTCCGCAAAGCCCTTCTGGTAAAATCGTATGTCTTCTTTTGTGTTATCCCAGCATCTAACACATCAATACATAATTTTATACCTATATATAGATGATAGTATGCTACTGGATGGCCCAATGAACTAGGTTTACGTATAATGGCCAAGTTAGAGACACTACGAGATTCGATACATAGGTTTTTGAAAATGATTCAACTGTATAAAGGATTCGGCCGGCCGACGGTCTTCCATGCACTTATTGTGATATTTGCCGAATTTTTCGCCTGGGGCCTCCTGACAACGCCAACAATTACAGCATTGAAACAAACGTTCCCTGGACAAACTCTCATGATTAATGGTCTCATTTTGGGGTATCAAAGTGAGTATAAGTGAAGACATAGATTAATAGATTGATGATGTAAATGTATAATCAGCATTAGAGATCTTTATTAACAGATCCATTGTTCTAAATGTCCACAATGATTTGCAGGGAACTTTATCTTTCTTAATGAGCCCACCCATAGGTTACTTTAGTGATGTATTTGGTAGAAAGCCTTTCTTATTAATTACTGTTTTATTCACTTGTTTACCAATACCCGTACGTGTTTTAAGCTCATGGTAAGTATATGTTGAGAGGCAAACGAACAAACAATCAAACAGTTTTGAATACATATTCTCAAGACACGTCTGAATCTAACACATTATATTATATCTTATGCTTTACAACAGGTGGTTCTTTATTATGATTGCCATCTCAGGACTATTTTCAGTTACATTCTCGGTTGTTTTCGCCTACGTGGCCGACCTAACAACTGGACCGAGGAGGAGCTCGGCCTATGGCCAAGTGTCAGCCACCTTTGCCGCAAGTTTAATTATAAGTCCGGCGCTGGGAGCCTATTTGAGTCGAATTTATGGTGACTATCTTGTGATATTGTTGGCAACCATTGTTGCAATATTGGATGTTTTATTTATATTATTTATAATGCCCGAGTCATTGCTCCGAGAAGTTGCGTTCGCCCCAGGTGAGCCTATGGGAGCAGTCCACGCCACTGTTGACCATCAGAAAGATTGGCAAGGATTTCAGTGATATGGACTCTGTGCCTTACGGGTGTTCTTGTCCCACTCTACCCCGAGGCGGGGCCAGTACACCTGCTTCTTCGTCTACCTCAAGTTAATTGTTGGCTTTACCGAGGTTCAAGTAGCCACCTTCATTGCATTCATAGGCGTACCTATCTGTATTGGCCCAGACCATTTTGATGACGCATATGATCGACAGATACGGCGGGAAGACCACCATTTTGGCCGGCCTCCTCATGCAGGCCCTCCAATTGATGTTGCTCGGCTTCTGTAAGCGCGCGCCTGGATGATGTGGCTGTCGGGTATCATCGCCAGCTTCAGCTCGATCACCTATCCGGCCATCAGCGCCTACATATCGACCCTATGCGGACGCCCGACAAACAGGGCCTCGTCCAGGGCCTCATCACGGGCGTCCGGTCTGTCTGTGGCGGCATTGGCCCGCTCCCATTCGGCCTGTTGTTCAACATATTCGACGTCGACATGTACAAGGAGATAGAGGCCAATCCCATCAACCCGCACACTGCTCAAGAGTTGCTGAAGAACATAATGCCCTCGCAGTCGGCGCTACCACCACCACCACCAGCACAATCGCCGGCCATGCTGGACACTCATTTACATTCCATAGCACCGCCAGGTGGTATGAACAGGCATATACCTGGCGCAGGCGGCGGCTTCGTCTCCAGCTGGATCGTCCGGCCGCCCGCCCTTCTTGTTCGGCTCCATTCTGGTGCTGCTGGCCGCCATCGCCGCCACCTTCATACCTGACACCATAATGCCCTTGCAGGCGCCAAAGCGAATCACCGCTCCAACAAAGTGCATCCACCAGCCACTATCGTTACACAAACCATCTCGTCAGTGGGCAACTCTGAGAATGGCGGCCTCGGTCTCCCTGCCGCCGGTGGGCCACCACCACCACCACCAGAATCTGTCGGCCGCCGACTCGGCCAACGAAACGGATTGACAGTGTCGTCCGCACTCTGGGAGCTACTGGACGACATTGAGGAGTGATTCAATTGAAACAGCAAGAATTTGAAAAGACTAAACAGAAGTTACTAGTACTGTGTAATTGTGTGTGTTTGTATTTGCATCTAATGAATTATCATGTTTAAAATGTTATAAAAATCCACATATAAAGACATAGATAATATATATTTAGATTAAAACTGACCTTTATTTTCTTGTCAAACCAGAAAACTCTTGTTCTTGTCCGTGTTGGCTGACTCACTCACCAGATGCCTTTTGTTTGCCGTCTGGTGGCGCTAGCGTCGCCCGCCAGTGCCATCACCATCTGACGAACGCGTCCATAGCTACGTGTGCCCAATGCACCCCACACACATAGCCCTCTAGCTCTGTTCGCTGCTTCTCTCTGCTTCGTCCCGCTTACGTAACTCTTGCACACTCCAACAAACCAACCCGTCGGCCGCTTTTTACTTCACTCTGGCGCCCCTTCCAGCAGCCAGCAGCCGCCAGAGTGTGCAGAGTCGCCAGGTGCACGGCCAGTGCCTTCGGCCAATTCCTCTTGGTTGCTCACTGAGGCCGCGCAGTCGAGGCTACTTTGCATCGCGCCCTTACCACTACTATTATTATGATGATCTCCATTGTATTGCGCTAATTACAACAACAAATATCCCCTTCCCATCCATTGTTTTCCATGGAATTAACCTAAAGACATTTACAAAGCGTGCCAAGTCATTATTTCAACTAATCTCAAGCTTCATCTTGACAGTAAGCACATCAACTGGACAATATAATAAAAGGCAATCCAATGAAAGAATATTAATTATCTAACTGACCAATTCAATATTATACATATATTTATCAACTGAAACTTTTATAATCGCAACAAAGATGATGACATTCCAGTGATGTGTTTGGGACCTAATCAATGGATAAGTGCAATGCCGGACAGACATTCGATGGACAACCACAAAAACAACAACAACTACCACATTCGCTAGGCTTATTTTATGAAAGCTCGGACGGGTTGCAATATAAATTAATTTATTATCTCAGCAGCACAAATTAGAAACCAGAATTAACTTTAGGAAATTTAAATAATAACATACATATATATATATATATATATCAGGTGAGTGTAAATACATGAATTGTTTGATGTGTTGTTGGCCACGTGCCGGCCCAAGCAGTTGGCTTTGGTGTGGACGACGCAAACCTCACGCAGCGCCGCATCGAACTGCGGCGACGTAGTTCGATGCATTATTGTTGCATCTCGTGGCTTGTCACAACTCCTAATTAACCTGTACATGTTCCATGGCTCTCCTCCTCCCCTCAGATCTCAATTTCCGTAGTAGTAGTAGTAGGCTAAAGAGAATGGCTTCGACCCAAGCAAAGCGCCAGAAGGTATCGATTGCGGGCGGCGGCGGCTTTGGTTCTGCTCCTGCTGCCGATGCCGGCTCGGACCTGCAGGATCAGTCCGTCAAGGTGGAGACTCTGCTGGCGGAGGAGGCGGACAATGGCGGTCGACGTCGTCCGCCGAGACGCCACGACGAACACCGCAACATTAACAACCCAACAAACAAAGAAAGTCACCACAAATAGGCTCAACAATGGCCGCCGCCATTGACCACGACGATCATGACGACGACGACGACGACGACGACCATGAGGAGGAAGGAGAAGAAGATGACGACGAGACAGAAGAAGAGGAAGACGAGAGGCTGCCTAACGGCCGATCCATTCAGCAGCAGTTGGCGGCGTCAGGCCCGGCGGGCGTGGCGGCTGCGGCGGCCATCGCAACGGCCCGCAAGCGTCGCCGGCCGCACGCCTTCGAGACGAACCCCTCGGTGAGGAAGCGCCAACAGACACGTCTGATCAGGAAACTACGGGCCTGCATTGACGAGTACACAGCCCGCGTGGGTCAGCAGGCCATCGTGCTGATCACCACGCCAGGTAGGCCGGCCAACAACTTCAAGGTGTTCGGGGCGCAGCCGCTCGAGAGCGTCATCAGGGCCTGCAAGGGAGGAGATCATGGCAGAACTGGAGCAGGCAGTGCTCGAGCAGACGCCCAACCTGAGGTTCACCAAAGAGGGCCGGCTAGTTCCCATGGGTGGCAGTTATGGCGGCGGCGGCGGCGGCCAACATGGTAGCCGAGACGCCGACCAGGACGCGGACGGGCAGGCCGCCAACAGGCACGAGCCGCCGCCGCTGGTGATCGAGGGCATCCCGACGCCGGTGGAGAAGATGACCCAGGCCCAGCTGAGGGCCTTCATTCCGTTGATGCTCAAGTATTCGACAGGTAGGGGCAAGCCGGGCTGGGGCAAGGACTCGACACGGCCCCCTGGTGGCCCACCACCCTGCCCTGGGCCAATGTGCGTAGCGATGCGCGCGACGAGGACGAGAAGCAGCGCATCTCGTGGACGACCACCTTGCGCGAGATCGTCACCAACTGCTACAAAGTACCACGGCCGCGAGGACCTGCTGCCGGTGTTCGACGAGACGACGGCCAGGCGGCGACGAGCAGCCGCCGCTGTCATCTTCGTCCACGTCCAACGCCATTAAACACGCTGGCAAGCAACAGGCTGGCGGCCATCCCAAGTCGCACAGAACTGCCAGTGGCCACCCCATGAGCCAGCGGCCACTCGGCTCGGCCTCCACCAGATCCTCGGCTCATCGGATGGCCGCCGCGGCCGCCGCCAACCACCAGCACCTCCTCCAAAACCACCACCACCACCAGCACCACCAGTTGATTGCCACCAGCGACCAGATCTATACGACCGCCTCCCGGGTTATATCACCAGCTCGGCGGGGCCGTCCGGGGCCGCGGACGGCGGCCAGACGGGCAACTTCATGCACACCACCATCGCCAACCCGGACGGCACTGTGTCGCTGGTCCAGGTGGACCCGGCCAATGCACAGATCCTCACACTGCCCGACGGGACGCAGGTGCGAGCCGTCCGCCTGCAGACGCTCAGCTCGGGCGAACAGGCCTTGTTCGAGGGGGCGACCCATCACCAGCACCACCAACAGCTTATCGGCGCCCACTTGGACGAGTCTGGCCACCAAATTGACCACCAGCATGGCCAACAAGAGCAACACCAGCACCAGCATCAGCACCAGCACCAGCAGCAGGCCGACGGCGGCGAGGGTCAGATCATTCTGACGGGCGAGGACGGCACTCAGAGCTGCTACCCCATGTCCAGTCTGGTGTCCATTCCGGCCTCTGTCTATCAGCAGTTTGCCTCGGCCGGCCAGCCCATCAGCATAGTGACCTCCGACGGCAGTCTCGCCACGGCCAACGTCATCCACACCATCCAAGAGGCGCAGGAGATCAGTGCGTCCGAGGCGAACGACGCCCCAGACGAGGGCTGATCAGGCCCAACCCCAACAACAGCAACAACACAGGTTTCGCACTCCGAACAGGTGCAGGTCGACAAGCTGGCCTCGCTGCAAGCGCCAGCGGCAGGTAAGTCCGGCCTAGCGATAGATACTTCAGGGCCTGACGAGGAGCAGAAGGACACGTCGATGGGTGAACTGGACGAGGCTGCTCGGACGGACAATGAGCAGAAGGGCGGCCAACACGAGCAGGACCAGCAGCAGGACAAGAGGCAGGACGATCAAGAGAAGGCAAACTAGTCGGGCGAGCCGATGAGGAAATTATGATTGAAATTGTGTGGTCGAGTTTTATTTAAAATGAGCCAAGCGAACAACAACAACAACCATCGCCGCCAATTGTACACTTAAACCAATCAAAGATCTCGCCAAATAAACACTACAATGTAAACAAACAGTTCCAGTGAATGAGTAGGAGTTGAAGCCGAGGCGCAATATGATTATCTCGAGCCGGCTCGTATCCAATCTAATTGGCGCTCTGGCGTCCCATGCTGGCGCCGTCACCGCCGCCGCCGAGTCTGTTGCTCTTCTTGCGCAATCGCCGTTCGGCCGGGCGCCATTCGAGTCGAGTGCGCAGTCGACGTGAGCCCTCAATGTGGCTCGCCTTTTTGCCGCCACTCGTTTGTTGTGTCAGTAACGAGTGCGACATCTCATTGAGAGAACAACTCGGCCTCTTTCGTCGTTTGTATTTCTCGGCCGGCTTCCATCTATCGTTGCATATTGATTGCCAAGACGTCAGCCTTCTCCCAATCGGCTGGTGGCCAAATTCAAGACGAGCAAGTCCACTCCATTATAACAAAGAGGAATTCAAGAAGATTGGAATAGCAACGTCGTCGTCAAGATGAGCCCAATGAAGTGGCCTAACAAGTTGGATTAGATTTGGGTCCTAATTGAAATGTGAGGGTTGGCTAGACGAGTAGTGGAGAGAAAGAGACCAAAGTGAAGTGAACGAATCCCATGAAGATGTGAATGCGGCTGAAGAAGCCGGCAAAATTCAATTCTATTCGCTTAGGTGAACCAAACTCTCCGGCTCCAATCGAAAGGTAAGCAAGTGGCGGCAAGAAGAAGAAGAAGAAGAAGAATAATTGGGCCCATTTTCCGCCAGGTAAGTTGCGCGAGTGTCCACTCTGCCATCGGAGGCGGCCGCTGACTTTGCAATCGCGCGCCGACGACCTCCACGACGGACGTAAATCAATTGACTGCAAATGTCACCTCACCTCATTTGGCCTGCATTAGTTAGAGTTGCATTGAGTTGGCGGCCAGTTTCTTTTGCCTGTACTTGCTTCACATGGGGACGGGGACGGCAGCAGCAGCAAGACGACGTGAATCAAAGGGAAGCACTTGCTGAATCATCAATTTCCTAGTCTCCGTTTGGTTGGGCGCTGCTCACTTTCCGGTCGCCTTGGCAGAGCCGCAGGTGGCTGCGATTACAATTCCATCGGTGGCGACTGAGTTTATCTTGGCCGAGCCGAGCCGAGCCGAGCCGAGCCGAGCCGAGCCGAGTTGAGTTGAGTTGAGTTGAGTCGTTGTTTACGATGAAGTCTGTAGGTAGTCTCGTTGGGCCGAAGATAAGCAACCGACGGCGGGCGAAAGTAGCGGCCATGTGAAGGCAAAATTATTCTTCTAATACAACTCGTGTTGGTTCCCAACTAACCGAATGAGTTTGTTACTTAATTTAGTTTAGTTGCACTGATGATGTAGTTTGCCTGGTCTGGTTTATCGCATCGCTTCCGCTTCCGGCGCAGACAAAAAGCAACAAAAGAGTGGTGTATATAACATAATGTGTGTGTTTGTTTGCTTGTGCATTTGGCCGGCCACTTGCAACGACGAGATAGTCGACGAGAGAGAAAGAGAAGAGACTTCTGGCCGCCGCCGCACTCGCCGCCGATAACAATGACAACTTGGGACCTGTGTTTATTTGTTTTAGTGTCGCTGCGGGCCGGTCGAGCCAACACTTCCGGCCGCCCGACAAGCTTTGTGTGTCTGGCCGACCACCGACTGACTGACTGGTTGGGCGGCCTCAAACTTGTCAAAGTCTCATCCCGCTCGGACCAGAGGGGCCGGCTTGGTGTGGCTTACAAGTGGCAGCCGTTTGAGGCGACTGTTCGCCGATTTGAAAACAATTTTCTCTGGCAAATTGTAAAATTATCTCACTTATCTGCTGCATATTAGTTGACGTTCTCAGCATTAGCAGCAACAACAACAACAACAACAACAACTGGTTTGTGTGGTTGTATCCGCTAGACAGTGCGGCCTCGCGACTGCCGACAGCTTCCCAGTGATCTAACTGGATTTACCACTTGCGGAATGGCTGGCGAGCGAATGTAAATGCGCAACTGGAACAAAGTTATTTATGTGTAGAGTAAAAGTGAACGGCGGCGACGGCGACGGCGGCAGTGGCAGTGGCGGCCCGAAAGAGAGGCACTCGAATTGGTTTGATTGATTAGGTGGGCGCCCTTGCTTGGCGCCGGGCGCGCTTTACTCGAAACTGCGCCGCCGCCGTCGCCACTGCAGTCACTGAGGACGAGCGCCAAACCGGCGCCACTTCCTTTGGCGCCCCTTTTAGTTGATTGAATTTCCATTCGATTTAAAGTCGCCCAGCGCCACTGGAAGCCACGAGGGTTCCCGTCGCGGTTCACTCGGGCGCCCTCCAGTCCAGTCCAGTTGAGTTGAGTTGAATTTCTCTCAGAGGGTGGGCCTGACGGCGCACCTAACAACTACAATCTGCGGCCCTCCAATTGACACATTAATTTGATGATTCGATTTAATGTTTCAACATTTGCCGTGTGTCCTGGCATTGGCCGCCTCCATAGCCGCCGATCGTCCATTTTAAACTACTAAACGAGGCCCGTTAAATTTGTCGCTCGGAAATAGATTAACTTAATGTGTACACTCCTCTGGCGGCTGTCCAAATGACAGAGACGAGAAGTACTATTTGATTTATTGTTAATTTATTTGTTGTCGTTGGCCTGATGTCGATGTCGGTGTTTTCCTCTTGCACGCCGTGTTGCCTGCTTGAGGAGCCAACTCTCATTGGGCGCCAACATAATCGGCGCGCGCCTCGCCTAAGTAATTGCACGAATGTAGCTGTTGGCCCGATCGACCGACCGACCGACCCGACCGATCGGCCGACAGGTACATTCAGGAAGTCGTCTGCGGCCGCAAATCAACTCGCTACTGCACCTGCCAGTTTGGCCGAAAGCCTCGACGGCATCAACAACAAGCAATGACGACTGGCCAGGCCTGCGGCGCCTAATTCCAATTAACCGCGCGCCATCCGCCATCTCAGGTGAATAGAGAGAGAGAGAACAACAGTTGCCGACCGATGCGTATCGATTTAATGTTAGTTGTTAGCGCGTGCCCAGTTTAGAGTCGGTCGGCCGGCCCAGAGCGGCGCCGCCGCCGTGTCTGGCGGCTCGCGTTAATTAAATGTCGCCCACCGAGAAACAATCCCGACCGCTTGAATGGAAGTCTCAAAGTCTTTATATTTCACTGACAGACACCCGGCGAGGGAGGGCAAAACTTTTCGCCGAGGCCGCATCAGATGATTGATAAAGTTGGTTTCTGTTTGTCTTGTGTTGTGCTGGCTGTGGCGGTGGCGGTGGTCGTCGTCGAGCAAAGAAAGTGATTTTGGGCAGTTTAATTTTGAAAATTCAGTCACGTAAATGACATGGAGCGGAGTGGCGCGGAATATAACGAGCCTGTCCTCGTTGCGTCCACGGCCGCAGCAGCTGCGACCTGACAAAAAGTGGCGCCCAAACACCAATGCGGACGACTATGAGGAGGAGGAGGAGGAGGACCTCTGGACTGCACTCCATATGCAACTGTCTGGACTGGCTGACCTGTCTGTCTGCCTGTCTGCATGTTTGTCAGTCCATGCGCTCGCCGCCAGCCGACGGGGCTCTTTTGGGGCTCGCCAGCTGGCATTCGATGAGATCCAGTGGACAGGCTGGAGGACATATGGGCGGCCAGTGGAATACGCTCGAAATGTAACTTTTGACTCGGGCTGGGATTGTTCTTCTCGTCTAGAGTTTCGCTTGTGGCCAACTCAATTTCATCAAACTCAAGGGCCAGCCGGCCGCCGCTAACCCAAAAATTGATCGAGCCAAATTCATTAAAGGCAACGCAGCGAAAGGATGACCCAACAGTGACGACCACCACATTTTGGGCGGCTTCTTTGAAAAACAGCTCAAAGCGGCCGACTCCTAAATGGTGGCTCATTGGCGAGGCGTTGCGTGGGTGTCATTAGGCAAACCAAGCGAGTTGGTGGTCTCCTTTGAGGTGGGCCGCACTCCACTGTTGGCTTATGGTCGACGACTTGTTAGAGTCGCCTCGGAGGACTTGGAGAGAGTTGGAAGAAGTGCAAATCCGGCGGCATTGAGTCGCCCCGACGGGCTGCAAAACAAACAAACAAACAGACAGACAGACAAACCTGGCCGGAGTGGCAACGCAAAACAAGCGAACTCCTCCGTCGGGCGTCTTAGGAGCCGCGGGGAGCCGCCTAGACGTCCACGACGTTGATTCATTTCTCGTCGGAGGAGACGTAGTAACGGAGGGGGTGGGGAAAGATGAATCAAATCAAATGGAATGAGAATGAAGGCCTCTTCCATCTGCTTGAAGGCCACTTGGCTGGCTGACTAGCGGCGGCGGCGGCGGCGATGGATCGAAGAGGAAAGTTGAAAACGATTATCATTGCGATCATTATCATTGTGGCAGCAGCTAAGGCCAGTCGTCGGTTTGGCCGGCCGTCAGGTCGATCTACTTTGTTTGGTGTCGACGTGCGACTGCGGCTGTGGCTGTGGCTGCGGTGGGCCAATTCAATTATCCTGCCAGACGACTGAGGCGGCTCCAGGCGGCTCAGACGGCTGAGGTGGAGGCGGAGGCGGCCCTTAAGTTTAATTATTATTCTCGTCGTGATGTGTAGGCATCGGCAAGCAGCGAATTAGCGTCTCCCGTCCACTTGACTTCTGGCTCGTCCTCATCAGGCAGCTCATCATCGTCGCGCCTCGTTTGTTGTTTCATGCTGGCATCCCCCTTGGGGCCGACTTCTGGCCGCAATTATTGTCGCCAGTTTGCGGTTTCTCGGCCGTCCAGTGGCGGCCACTGTTGTTTGTGGCCCACAAGACTGCGCGATTGAACAAAATGAAATGAAATGAGATAAACAACAACAGCAACAACAACAACTTAAACTAAAACGCTGTCGTTTGGCTAAAACTGGCAAGCCGACGACTAGCCAAACACATGAACACACTGAAATGTAAATGTAAATGAATTTTAATTTATCACACAAACTGTTTCAACGAGCAACGAGCAACGAGCAACGAGCAACGAGCAACGACGACGACGACGACGACGACGACAGCCATGTGAACGTCAGCGCCATTTGATTGGCTTCATTGTTGTGCTGCCTTAATTTCGCGCCTTCCGATGTTGTCGTCGTCGTCGGCAGCATTTACATTAAATGCTGGCGAATTTTAAATGACAACAAACCAGCCGACGGAACAAACAAACGAGCAGCCATTTAGCCAGTCGCCCGAATGATGGCCTATGAAAGTCTCAGCTCGGCTCAGCCACCACCACCACGACGACGACGCGCGCGCCCTGAGAACAAGACAGGCGCAAAGTTTAGATTACGTAACATTAATTTAACTGATGTTCTCAAAGTGGAGCAGAAGAAAGAGGAGGAGATGAACATCAGCGAGCGAAGACGTACGAAATTAATGGAAAGTTTCCATTTGCGGGGTCAAAGTCGGCGGACCTCTCGAGTCAATTGGAGTGAGCTAAGTCGTCGTCGTTGGAATGAGGACGACAAAGAGAGGCAGTAAAGAGGTCCTCTCTTCTTGCTTGCACCTCTCTACAGACAGATTCACCTGTTTCGGCCGCCTGTCACTTTGAACGGGCGCCTCGCGGGCACTCGGCCAAACGAGAGGACCGAAATCAATCAAATTGGGCAATTAGAGCCATCGCAGGTAGGCTTGCGCAATGGAGAGCATCGCCGGCGGCGGGATAGGCAGAGGCCGTTCGGTTGGGCGTCGAGGCGAGCACTTTCAGGTGGCGCCGCTGCAATGACGACAATCAATTGAATTCATTGGCTCTTTGTGTTTGGGTGTGGATGACACAACAACAGAACGAGAACGACAATGAGGACGAGATGGAGAAAGACACAGACAGAGACAGAGAAACAACAAAGTTAATGAAGACTACCGACAAACAACACGAACACTGACAAATGACGCTAATTATATTCCAAACAAATCCACTTCTATCTATCGGATTGATTGCAGGCAACGCACGGCAACTGCAACAGTAGCTGCAACTCCAACTCCAACAGCCACGATTTAGCATTGATTGAGATTTATGGCAATTAAATCTGACGACGACGACGACGACGTCGAGAAAGAAGAGCAGCACCACCAAAGACAACAACAACGACATGAATCGATAAAAAGGCTGACATAAATTGATGCCGACGAGCCCTCTAAGCGCCTCCTCTCAGTTGGGCCTCGCGTTCAGGTTTGTTTGCGGCGGCCACTAGGGCTCTTAGTGCCACGACGACGACGGCGGCGGCGGCGGCGGCAGCTCAGGAGAAGCTTTAGAGTCGGTGTTTAGTCAGTTGGAGTTAAAATAATTGTTGTTGCGCGACAGACAAACAGACAGAGAAATAAGACGACGACGACGCCGGCAATCCAATAGAACTCAACACAAACAAATGGAGTCTCTGTTTGGCGCCCCCAGAGGCGCCATCATAACACAGACTCGACTGGCACAAACCCCCAACCAGCACGTCATCGTCGTCGTCGCCGTCGATGCCGCCAGGTGAGCAGCTCGCCCGCCTCGTTGGACGACACTTCGATGCCTATATATCAACAAATCATTCGTCAGATTATTAGCGACGGACGACGAGTGGGCGACCAGCAGCACCAGTACGACGTGGCCAGGCGGAGGAGGAGGCCCAAGTATGGACAATCATTTCATTATCACAACAACCAACAACAACAGCAACAACTCAAATCGCCGCCACTATTCCAATGATATTAACGAGAAACATTCGCCAGCAGCCACTCATTGCCAGCGACATCGTAAACCCAAACGACGGCCAACATTCATTCAATCTAATCAACGCCCAAATCGTCAGCTCATTCAGTGCACTGGACGTGGCACTGGTGGTGGTGTTGATTAGGTGTCATATTGATATCCATTGTGGGGGCAATTGTCTGGTCTGTGTGGCCATATTCACCGACCGCCGGCTGAGGAAGCTCGGCAATGCGTTCATCGTGTCGCTGGCCATCGCCGACCTCTTCGTCAGCTGTCTCGTGATGACCTTCGCTCTCTGCAACGACCTCATGAACTACTGGATGTTCGGCGACTGGTTCTGCGACCTGTGGATCAGTTTCGACATCATGTGCTGCACGGCCTCCATCCTGAACCTGTGCGCCATCAGCCTGGATCGTTTCATCCACATCAAGGATTGTCTGCTGTACAACCAGTGGATGACGAAACGCATCGCACTCGGCGCCGTCGTGGCCATTTGGTTCATCTCGGCGCTCGTCTCCATCGTGCCAATCAACCTGGGCTGGCACCGGCGCACCACCTTCGGCTCGTCGTCGCCCTCGACTGACCAGCACTCGCTGCAGCGTCGCCACCCTGCCCGACCTGCAATTAGTGGCCACGATGGCGGCCGCCTATGACGACCACCAAGACCACCACAACGACCAAGATAGAGCCACTTACCGCCAACGGCTATGTGGATACAGGGCAATGGCGGCGCCAGGGTGGCGGAAGTGGACCCGTTGTCGTAACACAAGGCCGCAAATTAAATTACTTGGCTGACGACGACGACGACGACGTCGATGAGCTGGCAAACTGGCGCCGCCGCAGCCAATAAGAGGCCAGCCTCGTCGAGCGAGAAGACGCGATCATAAAATTAGCTCAAGCAAATGATTTACTTGCCAATTTTACTACTCATCGAATTGCAACATGAGCAGCCACTTGGCTACGAGGCCGCCGGAAGTGGTGGCCGCTCGCCGACGTGATCCGCCAAGTTGTTGGCAAACAATCGGCAACGAAGACGAAGGCGCCGCTCGAGCGTAGGGAATGGCCGCCTTCATTTGCCATCGGAAACAAAATCCGCCAGTAGCTTAACATTATCATCGACGTCGTCGTCGGCGGCGGCGGCTGCAATAAAGCACTTGAAACGGGCGGCTGAGGCCAGTGTTGTTGGCACCCACTCGGAGGCGAATGTCGCTGGCAACTCTGAGAAGGCCGCCCGAGGAGAGACAACAACCAGAAGACAAGCAAGACAACCACCCGTGGCCGATTGGCGCGCCACAAGACGAGGCCTTGATGAATTCTCAAGAGGTGACGTGTCGGCCGGCAAGACAACAGTCCAAGTCGGAGCTGGAACTTGGAATTGGAACTGAAACTGAAGGGCGGCGGTCAACCTCGACACCGACGACGACATTCGAGGAAACAATATTAATATTAAAGAGAGGCGGCCGTCGTCGCCGCCGCCGCTGCCTATGCCTATGCCTCTGCCATCGAAACTAAGTGAACACAATGGCCAACTTAAGAGGCTATCCAGCAAACAACAACAACCACAACAATTCAATCAAGTGGGATCGATACCAGCCGATGGTCGAGGCGGAGGGGAGGGGAGGAGAACATCAACAACAACAAGATGGAAGTGGACCCAATGAATTGGCTAGCACAAATTAAAGGACTGAAACGCATTCGCCGACAGACGAACGACGACGGATTGGACGCGGCCCGGCCACGCCCAGCCGATAGCTTGTCGGGCGGCCTGGCGCACCGACGCCCACCAAGCCCAGCGAGGGGGCCGTCATCATGAGCTCACTAATGGGCAGCTTCCGTCCGATGACAGTTGATAGACGACAAACAGGACGACAAACATAATAAGACAGAGAAGAAGAAGTAATGAAGACAGGCGTCGCAGCCGGCAGGCGTTCAATGAGAAGAAGAACAACCACCAAGGCAGTCAACAACAACAACAACATCATCGAACAGGTGAATTGCCCTCAGTGCATGCTGAGCTTGACACCCACCTATGCAATCGTCAGCTCCACCATCAGCTTCTACATTCCATGCATTATCATGCTCGGCCTCTACAGCAAACTGTTCGCCTGCGCCCGGCGGCACGTGAGGAACATCCGGGCGGTGACGAGGGCGCCGGCGCCGCTCGTGTCCGCCCTGCAGGTGTCCTCGGCGGGCCAACTGCCGCCACTATCCTCTTCGGGTGCCTCCAGCCAGTGGTCTTCGCAGGCCCACAACAAGCAACAGCAGCAAACCCCAAGCTCAAGCCCAGAATCAGCATCTCCACCTGAGCTGCCCGTCCAACGATCCGGCCAGTCTCGTCCCTGATGCCAACAACAATAAGGTGTCGCCCGGCAGAGTGCACTCGCTGCTGTCAGGCGGAACCGCCGCCGCCACCACCGCCCGCTAGCCCAAGCAAACAATGCCAATTAGGCGCCTCGGGGCGAGTCAACAGCGACAAATCAAATGAAATTGAGCCGCCGAAGGTGCGCCAAGGAGGCTGGTCCAAGACGCGGCCCCAATGCCGCACTTGGATCAAGTTCGGGCGCCTCAAGCGACGCCCAGAAGAGCCGAGGAGGCCGGCCCAGGAATTGCATGGCCGAGTTGGAGCACTGGACGGTCAGGACGACAACTCTAAAGCCAATAATAACTCGACATCCTTCGAAGGAACCACTACCACCGCCAACAAAAATGGCCAACAACAGCACCTGACAACAGACGACATGATTGACGCAAATGGTGGCAGCGGCAACGGCACGACGACGGCGGCGGCGAGGCAGGAACCAACTAAGGATAATAATATAGACACTGGCTCGGCGGCGACGGCAGTGGCGGCCCTCGAAGCGAGTGAGCCCTTTTAATGAACGACCACAACCAAGAACAGCTTACAGTGAATTCGCTGACCGGCGGCGACTCGCTGGGTTTGTCACGTCAGGTCACCTGTAATAGCACCAGATCAATCACATTCCGATTGAATCTGACCGGACTGACTCATAAACATCGCGACCACCATTCGAGCCACTCTCTAGCAACCACCACTACAACGATGACAAACCAACAACAACAACAGCAGCAGCAGCAAGAGAAAACCACCCAAACTCACAAGGCCGCCGTTACGCTCGGCATCATTATGGGCACCTTCCTGTTCTGCTGGGTGCCCTTCTTCTGTTTAAACATTATTAAGGCCTATTGCGTGGACTGCATACCAAGTTCAATGTTTCGCTTCTTCACCTGGCTCGAAGCTACGCCAATTCAGCCCTAAATCCGATCATCTATGGATACATAATAGCGAATTCCGGAACGCATTTAATAGGATCTTTTTCAAGCATTTAACGCTCAAGAATGGGCGCCAATATTTGAACAGGCGCTTCAGCTACGACCTCAGGCCGCACCAGAATCCGCACGGGAACCAACGAAACCAGACCAGAAACATCAACAACAATTACAACTACAACAAACAATAATACATCGACATCTATAACAAACAACAACAACAATAATAATAACAACAATAATCACGATAGATCTCGCCGAATGTTACCTCAAACGCCGCACAAACAAGCCGCTAGAGAGAAGTGCCAATCGGCCCCTCATGACGGCTGACGAAAGTCCAGTCGATCAGTAAATCGGTGAAGGCCTAGGAGTGTTGCCAATATCTATGCCAATAAGAGCCAGACGGGCAGGAGAAGATAAGAAGAAACAGGAGAGAACCACACCAGACAAGACTAGACTAGTGCAGACGTAGACAGACTACTAGACAGCACAATTTGCATGCCATCTCTTTGTCTCTCCCTTTCTCTTTCATCTTGGCCACCTGTCTGTTGGTCGACGGTTTGCCAGCCCCAGGAAGTTTCGTTATATAATTATTCTACCTGTTACCTTGACGCACATAATTACTTTCTTCGTTATAGTGGTTGTTTTGTTGTTGTTGCCACTTTGCATTGTTAGGATCAATCAAGTGATAGGCAGCCGCCACGCGCCTCTCAAATCACGCAACCAAATTCAAGATGATAATTTATGAACCAAATTCACAAAAGAAAACAATCAAACCCAAAAACGAACACTTTGTGATCTCAATTCCAACGAAGGGGAATCTCATCATCATCGGCATCTCATGTTTGTATATCAAGAGGAAAGAAGGAAAATATTCTATTGAATCCAATATTGTTGGAGCCACCGCGTGGACAGATGAACTGACAGACGGACTGTCAGACAAGAAACATAAACGTTAATATAATAAACATTGTTTGCTTTAATTTGTCCTCTCCCTCTCTTCTCGGAAGTTCCATATTTCTGTCTATAATCGACTGGATTGTCTTTCAAATGGGAAGCTCTTTGTATCGTCACAATGCATTGTTGAAAAGAGGCCTATTTCTCTGTCTCTGTCTCTGTCTCTGTCTCTGTCTCTGTCTCTGTCTCTGTCTCTGTCTCTGTCTCTGTCTCTGTCTCTCTCTCTCTCAAACTCCCCACAGGAAATGACAGGATAGGCAAACATGAAACGATACGATACAGATCCAAATGACAGGCAGATAAAACATTGGCCAGAAACTCAATGAAACGAGCCATAAACTATGTCACGAGCGAGCAAACAAACAAACTACCGCAGCTGCCGCCATTGACTGGACACAAAGACCCAATCGGAGGATGGACTCATCCAGTCGGCCTCCATCCCAAGCTTCCACTCTGCTTATGACAGATAAGAGCCACAGCCCGAGATTGTTGGTTCAGATTAAAGACAGACAGATATATATATCCGAGAGTACGCGTCTGTCTATATGTTGGTTTGTGAGCCATGTTTGCTTTCATCCAGCCTTGCCAACGTGAACGGATGGGCCGCTGAATGAAATGACTTAATAAATTGAAATAAATTGATTGGATGGGCGTCCGTGGCCTGGAGAGGGCGACATATATAAATTTTGTGAGGAGCTCATTTTGTCTATCGTCGAGATTAGAAGCAATCTTTATTGATTTTTAGCAATCATAAGTGAATCATATCGTAATGATGATTATCATTATCGTTGTGGTTGGTTGCTTGCCTGCCCGCCTGCTCGTTTGCTTGCGAGTATATATGAAAGAGATGATTGCTGTTGTTGTTGGTGGTGCTAGAGGTGATTGACTTTCTTCAATCGTTTCGCCTCCATTTGTTTGCCTCTAGTAGACTCTCAATGCCGGCGGAACAGACTTGCATTCCTCCTGGTCGAGTGTCGAGTCAATCACCGGCCTGTAGCTCAGCTTGACCTCGCCCTTTACGGGTCCATCCAGCTCAATGTGTGCTTCCTCCAATGCTCCTCGAAGGGTCTCTTCTTTTGGCCGGCCACCTCCTTACTGTAGTCGTACTCGTCTATTCGGTGCTTGAAGTCTTCGCGGGCGTGGGCGCCTCGGCTCTCCTTGCGGGCCTCGGCCGATTGGACAGTCATCATGGCGTTCAACGCATGAGATTCTGCAACTCGAGCGCCTCCACCAAGTCGGTGTTCCAAACCAAAGAACGATCCTTAATGGCCATGTCCGACATCTCCTTGTAGCATCTGCGCATCTTGTCCACGCCCTCCTCGAGACTATCACCTGTCCTAAACACCGAAGCGTGCTTTTGCATGATCTTTTGCATCTTTAAACGTAATGTTGCCGTGCTAGTGCTGCCCTCTGAGAATCTGAGCTTGTCCAAATTGGACACCGACATCTCACCGGCGTCCTGCTTCATTCGGAACGCTTCTCATTTGGTTTGTTCTCCTCGGCGATGGTCAAGGCACAGGCTCTTCCAAACACCACCAAATCAAGCAACGAATTGGCCCCCGAGCCGGTTGGCTCCATGAACCGAAGAACAGGCAGCCTCGCCGCAAGCGTACAGGCCCTGAATGACCTTGTCGGTGCCATTCTCGTATGTTATCACCTGGCCCTTGTAGTTAGTGGGAATGCCGCCCATGTTGTAGTGAACTGTTGGCAAAACTGGAATTGGTTCCTTGTTGACATCGACGCCGGCGAAAATCATCGCTGTCTCTGAGATTCCCGGCAATCTAGTGTGGCCAATTGCTCGGCCGGCAAATGGTGCAATTGCAAGTACGTGATCCTTCTCCGGTCCACAGCCGCGTCCTCGCGAATCTCAATACTCATCGACCTTGAGACGACGTCCCTCGAGGCCAGATCCTGGCAACAGGCGCGTAACGCTCCATAAATCGTTCGCCCTCACTATTCACTAGAAAGCCGCCCTCGCCACGGCAACCCTCTGTAATGAGACAACCAGCTCCATAGATTCCAGTCGGGTGAAATTGAACAAACTCTAAATCTTGATTGGGCAAATTGGCCCTGGTCACCATGGCCATACCGTCGCCCGTACAGGTGTGAGCAGACGTACATGAGAAATAGGCTCTGCCGTAGCCGCCCGTGGCGAGGATTGTATTGTTCGAATGGAATCTGTGTATAGTTCCATCCTCAAGACATAGTGCCACCACCCCGACACACTGATTGCCCTCCCATAATAGATCCAGGGCGAAGAATTCAACAAAATATTCGCAATTATATCTGAGAGATTGACCATATAGGGTGTGCAATAACGAATGGCCTGTTCGATCGGCCACACAACAACACCGATGGGCCTGGCCTCCTTTGCCATACTTGTACGATTGTCCACCGAAGGCCCTCTGATAGATCTTTCCTCTGGCGTTCGACTGAATGGCATACCATAGTTTTCCAGCTCCACCACGGCCGTGGGAGCTTCGCGGGTCATATAATGGATTGCATCTTGATCGCCAAGCCAGTCGCTACCTTTGACGGTGTCGTACATGTGCCATCTCCAATCGTCTGGCTCCATATTACCCAAGGCGGCATTGATACCACCCTGGGCGGCCACAGTATGTGATCTGGTTGGAAAAAGCTTTGTAATCACTGCAGTCCTAAATCCTTTCTCGACCAATCCAAAGGCTGCCCTCAGACCAGCTCCACCAGCGCCAACAACACAGGCATCGTACTCGTGATCGACTACCTTGTATGTGGATAGATTTCTGATTAGTTTAGGATAAATAGCACGTGCGGGCTTCAGGCTCTTGCTTAAAATGTGACAAAGGGCCATATTTGTTTTGGTATATTATATTAATAAATTTAAATATATATATCAGGATTAAAACAATTCTGAATATATAAATAGTTAGATGATCTAAATTATTGAGGGCTCTGGGCTTTTGGCCACAAATGTTGTGGTTGCTGTGTTTTGTTCGATTTTCGCTTGATGTTGATGTTGTTTTTGTTCCTGAAGATTCTATTCGCTGGAAGGCTTTCGCTGAGAGCATTCGTTGCCCCTACTAAAATGCACAGAAGAAACGCGCGAAGGTTATTGTGGGGACAAAAGCGCAAAAGTTTGAAATTCTCGCCGAATGATGGAGCTCTTTTCTGGATTCGGTCACATATCAATTCGACACTACATGTATGGATTGTAAAGGTCCGTGAAATTGGACAGAAGACTCGAGAGGTTTTGAGATGGTAAACAATGGTATTGATCATCAATAAAAATTACTCAATCAAATTTTATTGGCTCAATCATTCAGCAAGGCTGACGATGGTCTTACGTCGATCTGGCCCAACAAAGGTGTAGGAGCACAACATCGGTATGAGTCATCAGAAGATTTGTAGTTTACTTGCTTCCACTAATATTGTCAATCAGGGTATGTTGATAGTCACAGATATTGGATCGAGTATATTTCTCCTCGCGATGATGTGTCCTGTTTTCTGCTTAATCTATCAAAATACTTAAATTACCAATTATACTACAGGTAAAATTTCGTTCAACTTCTTTTAGTTTCGTCGTATAGTTAACCCGGGCAATGTAAACACTGAAAACGAGTTGATTAACATATATCTACACTTTATAAGGCACTTGCATCTAAACTAAGCCCAACAATTGCTGTGATCATCTTCTTATTTTCACTCTTAAAGCGCCCCTATTTAAATGGTAGTATTCGAAACCTTTCTCTTTTAAAAAAAGCAACAATCGTTGGCCTTATACGATGGTGGCCATTTGTGACCGTATGTTTGCCCCAACCCGTAATTATGTCAATGCTAGCTTCGCCTTGTTTGTCGATCGATAATTTGTCTAGTCTGATGTTCAAATAATTCACCAACAACTAATTTTTTGCTTGAATAGGATTCAAACCATGGAGATCAATTGAATTGGCATTCTGACTCTTCAATAGAAGTAAGTCAACTAATTTTCTTGTCTTGGCATCTATCGACCGTTTATATTGGCCGCTAATTCTGAATAATAGCTCGTGACGGAGAACATCTTTTTGCTCAAATAATGTGACGCGCTTTTTCATGACTACTATTTTTCTAGTAGCAAGTTGTCGATCGATGATTGTAAACTGTCGATTCTTTCGTCAATACCAAGACTTTGAGTTATCCTCCACTAAAAATATTGTTTTCTTCATTGTTGTTCAGTGCTAATAGAGTGTTTTGATTATTTTTGGCTAGTGTTGAGTTGTTTTGGCTACCTCCATCTCGAGGTTGTTGCTGCTGCTGATATCTGGCCTCACTTAAGGTTAAATGTGGTTGGTGCAGTCTCCATTGGAATTGGTTGCAGCTGAAGCTTAGCTTCTTTGGTACGATAGAAGCGTTTGATGGTCTAATATTGTTTGCTTCAAAATCATAACCCGTGAAGGAGCATTTTGCAATGGACATCAGCTGATCGATCGTGGTGTCAATTTTGCCCTCATTTTCGGTAAAACAATATAAACGACATTCTCCTCGATCCTATCACGGAACATATCATACAGGCATTCCAATTGAGCCCGCCTCCTCTCCTTAACATTCATATCTTTTGTGGGAACTATGATTGAGGCTGTGTATTTATATAAAAATGGTAATCTTTTGGGATTGCAATGGACTGTGATTTCTATTGGCTTATTATTTTAAGGGTTTATGTTTATGGGAGGATAAAGCGGCAACAATTGACTATATGCAATTGTATCTTATCTACATTTGGCCCTGACTTTTATCTTCTTTTTCTTGTGATCCACACTTTTATTTGTTGTTTTTACTCAGAAAGGAACTTGAACAGTTGCAATGATGATGATATTTGTCTCCACGTTCTGTTATTGTTATGCATTCTGGTCGACAAAGAATGGATTCTGATGAATAGTAATAATACCAATTTGTTTGTTGTTGTTGTGATGTAGATAACAACACCATTGAATAGATCAACACAAACCAAACAATTGATCAATCAGGCTCGTTGTTGTGGTCGTTCAGGTTCAATAAATGTGTTTGAGCGAGATGAGAATCTAGAATGAATAGGAAGTCACCAGTTTTAGTCTCTAATTTATATATTAATGTTTATTTTAATAGGGAGAACATTAGATTATCATCATCGGTTTGGCAGATGAGAGAGAGAGAGAGAGAGAGAAAGATGGCGATTAAACAAATATCATGTGATCAGTAAAGAAAAAATGCGCGTTCATTTTGGACGCAGGTGCTTAGCCTGCAGTTAGCGAAAGTAGCGACATTTCAATCTAACTGCAGTTTAGTGCCTCCACATGCTGCTCGACGTGCAGATGGCAAACCAGCGAACACGTTTTGTTCACTGAATTTTTACACAAACATTTAATTACATTAACATAACCCAAAATTATCACAATTAAATTAATACTACCACTGATTGATAAATATAATTTTATTCCAAACCACAGTCAGGAGTAGACATTAGGATTGACAAATTTATCAGAATAGTCTACTTGTGTCAAATAACTACATTATTCCAAGATGCAGCAAGATGATATGTTATGGCAGTGTATGAAGATTTGGCTTTTTGTTTGTTCAAAATCACTACCAAGACTCAGATTATGTGCAAAAATGACAACAATGTCCTGGGAATTTGCTCTAAATCGGCCTGTCCATTGGCAAACAGTAACTATGCCACGGTCAGAGAGCATCGGGGCGTGATTTATATCTGCAAGAAGGTGGTCGAGCGAGCCTCGTTTCCCCACAAATTGTGGGAAAAGATCTGTTTGCCTGAGAACTACGAGGAGGCTCTAGCTCAGATTGATATTGCTTTGCCCTATTGGAATCCAAAACAACTTCATAGATGTAAACAAAGATATACAAAGATTTATCAATACCTAGCACGAACTAAGAAGATGGCCACCAAGATGCGCTCCAAGAAGATAATCACATTGCCCAGGAAGATGGAAAGAAGAGAGAAGGCCTGGTGAGAAGAAGGCCTTGATTGCGGCCAAACTAGAGAATAATATTGAATTGAGATCATGAATCGTGTTAAACAGGGGTGTCTATGGGGATCGTTACAAATTCAAGGATGCCAATGTGTTTGAAAAGGCCCTGACAGGCCAGACGGACCAGTTGGAAGAGGACCAACCTGTGGCGAGTACTAGTAGAGGAAAGAAGAGGGCCAGAGCAGAGGAGGAGGAGCAACCAGTTAAATTGTCGAGCAAGTACGTCCCGGACATTGAGGATCTGAGGCGACGATGATTATGATGAGGATAATATTAAGGCCGAGTTCAATGAGAGCGAGGACGATGATTTCTGGGCCTCGGAGGACGAGGAGTGGGAACGTGAGTCAGGCAAATTGAACAAGACAAAGAAGAGACGCGAGATGTTGACCATCGAAAGAGAGCAATGATGGAGCCACCAAATGCACCTGCCTCTGAATCTGTCGTTCGTTTTATTCTATTTTCTCTCACAGTAGAGCAACGATTTTGTGCCTGTGGATTTGTTCGATGATGAAATGAGCCAATGGACATAGGAAAATAGATGGAAGTCGAGGACGAAGGACAGAAAGAAATATCTCAATAACTAGACTGTGATTATTATCTTCATATACTTGACCACCACATCTCGCTGCGGCGTTACCAACCACAATACTATTAGCAGCACGAAATCGGTTTGCTCGCTTAGGTAGACAAAACAAATGGAATAAGCAAAACAAACAAACAAACAGACTAGTATGTATGTAATGAAGTGACGAAGAATCTCTGTAGTCATGAACTAGCAATGGGAGCACAGCAGACGCCATGATCGTTGTTGTTGTTACGTAAGAAATAATTAATCATTATTTTCAATTAAGTTGTTAGTTTAAATTGTCGATAGGCAACCTGGTTGGGGCGGCGAACTAACTACACTGTAACTAACCAACGAGAGCGGATATTCAGTGTATATTAGTTGATTTATTTGCTTCGGCTGGTTTTGTTGGTTAACAGATTTCAGTTTTGCTTGCACTGCTTCGAGGCAATGAAAGAAGCAATCTGAGAGGAATTGTGGTTAAATAAAGTTATCCTTGCTTTTGCTTCCAAGTCATGACTGGACTTTCTGACCTTGTTGTTGTTGTTGTTGTAAGGTTTCTTCATCTCAACCACCACCACAACAATATTCGTCAAGATTCTTATCTAACTGTTTGCCCCAAACGATGATCATCATCTTCTTCTTGTTCTTCTTGTCTTCTCCAGCGAGCAAAACAAACAAACTCTACCATTCTAATTATCATTAGTATCCCTCCATTCATGTGCGGCCTTCGTTGGGTGGACTCAAATATAGAGTTGGAACCAGCAAACTCACCGAGAGCGATCATTCAAATCGTTGATCACGTTTTTTTTCAATCCACAGAAAGTGCACTCGGAGACGAGCCAACATCCACCGCTGCCGCCATCGTCCATGGCCTTTGGCGAGCAAGTTAATTAACTTGTAGTTTTTGTGGTTGATGTGGTTCAGCATGGCGGGCAACATTAATTGTTGTTGCTTTGCGCCTGTCTACGGTGATCAACGAGACTCTCATGTTGGTTGCTTTTGAAGAAAATATTTTTTTTTCCTTTTTCTTTGGTTTTATTTATTCATTTCAATGGAACGGAGACCAAAATCATTAGTCGCCGGCGGTGCTTTGGGCGCTGCCAGTGGACAACAACAACAACAACAACAACAACAACAACAGGTCAACAGGTTGATCAATTGGGGCGGCCAAGCGCGCTTCATGTGGTTTTCCTTGGGGCTGCCAAGCCGAATTCAAGCTCACGTTTGGAGTCCATCTCGCAAGCAGCCTGTCGATTTCAAGTTTAAGTCTCCAAAAAGAGAATCCCCAAAAGCGAGATTCCTTCTTGTGGCATCTCTCTCGGACGAAGGCTAATCAATCAATGGCCAGCACAGAGTCCAGAGAAGGACATTAGAGAGCGGCATTGTTGTCGCATTAAAATACCGGAAATGGTCGTCTCATTTAACGGCCATGAAATCAACCAGAATCGTATTGTTAATTTGTTCAACGAGAGGGGCGTTCTCAGGTAGCTCCATTATTTTATTTTCGTCGTCGTCGTCGGCGTGCGCGCAACTTGAAAATCAATCATAATTTTCCACTCTGTCCGCTTCCAACTACTGATTCGAGTCCACCCGAATCAAGCTGTGAATCGCATCCGAAGCGAGTCAAGTCAACTCATCTCATCACATTTAGTGTGTTGGTCGGAGGTGGTTTTGTCTTCTAATCGAGTCGAATGAGATGAGAAAAGTCCACTTCGGCGTCATCGTCGTCGTCGTCGTCGTCGTTGTTATTTGTTGGGTTGTTGTTGTTGTTGTTTAGTATCAAATGAAGCAAATCAAGTCAATTTGGTGACTTCACTGGCGCCAGTGGCAGTTCCTTTGGCTGGGCTGCCCCGACGTGGACGTTGCGAATATGATTGATTCATTCAGATCAATCTGGGTTGCCATGGTGTGGGCCCAAATGGGGGCTCATACGGCGACTTCTGTTTATGTTTCATTCATGGCTCGATTTAATTCACGCCGTCCGACTCATCGAGCAGTCGGAGCAGTCCGAGCAGTCCGAGCAGAGGTAGAGGCGCTGACCACCACTGGCAGAGTGAATTCCAGCCAAGTTGAGTTTGTCAAATTTTGTCAAACCTACCTCTTCTTGCGGCCCCAACGCTCGTCGCGGCTGCTGCCGGCGCCTTCTTGGCCAATCACAGCTCGCCCAATTCCAGCTAAATGAATGAGAGCCCACCGAACTCGGCCCGCAAACTTACCTGTTTATTATTCCAAATCATTACAATTCCATTTCGATTCGTTGCGGCTCATCATGAACATGCTGATCGTCGTCGTCGCTCCAGTCGTCGCCATTCGACTCCAACTAAAACGATTACGCCGACGCCGACAACAACAACATCAAACTACCACCAGACGATCGTTGATGGATCATCGTGATCGTCGTTGTTGTCGTCATTTGGCTCCGCTCGGCTCTGCTCTTTCGTCAACTCCAAACTCGTAAAAAGTAAATCATTTCGTGCTGGCGCAAAATCAGCCGCAGCCCAAAGCAAGAGTGCGCTGCTTATTCTTGTTTAGTTAGCTGGCAAGTTGTTGCGTAACAACATCACTGAGCGACGGCTCCGTTTTATAGGGCAGGAAAGGCAATGCAGATCACTCTGAACTGGATGAGTCTCCTATTTGCAGAGTCTCGTCGGCTTTCCTATAAGAATGCTGTTGCGCAGACGTACTGTTTTGGTGTTGGTCCATCCGTCCGTCCGTCCGTCCGTCCGTCCGTCCGTTCGGCCCCTCCGGCTAGCAAATGAAGTTAAACTTTTGCCGCCGCCGCCGCCGCCGCCGCCGACTTGCCGACCCGAAGACTCGAAGACTTGAGATGCTCCAACAACAACAAAGTTCGAGTCCAATAAAAGAACGCATAAAACACACATGCAACTCAATGGGCCGAATTGATTGAAGTTTAACTTGATTTGCAATCGATTCCATTGGTCAGCTGTTTGATGTTGTTCCTAAATTTAATGTCCGACCGGCCACACACATCGAGCCTCCCTTTTATTGGCCCCTCGCCTGCTCTCCGATGATGACTGTTATGCAACTCCCCTGATGATGCAACTCTCTAAGTTAATTACTCTAAGAGTTTGGAAGTTCATTGATGAAAACAACACCTGAATAAGAAAAGACGCCTGAGCAAATACTGGCCATCCCGTGAGATGAGGGACACACAACCGTCTGGCTGTTTATTGTCTATTCATTGGGAAAAGTCTGCTCGGCCGCTCGACGACCAAGACTCAGACTACTACCTTTGAATTGAATAACAATGAGTAGTCTCGGCTGTAATTAAGCGCCGCACTCTTACAGTTACCTGTTCGTTGTTTGTCTACGTCTCGGCCGGCGCGTCTTGGGGCTGCTTGCAACCTATACAAATCCCAAGGCAGCTGCAACTTATGATAATCTCAAAACTCGCCTCCAATGCTTCCACTTCTCACCAAATCCATCTCAAGTGATTCGCGGCGAACTTGGACGAGCCAATGAGCTGCCAACTTCTGGGAGTTTTTCTGGCTATTCCCAGATTTGTCACCTGACCAGTGTCAGATTTGGGCCAACTCGAACATGGACGATGGAGTGGACAGAAGACGCACCCAACTCGATGATGGACGTTGTCGAGATGGGTGCTCGACTGGCAGCGACGAGAGAGAGAAGAGAAAGAGAACGAGAAGAACAACTCTGGAAGTTGGCCGTCGACACTGTGACACTCAAAGCGGCCTTTCATCGAGTTGACATTATCGTCATCTTCGTCTCCGTCTTCCGCCTTGGCTGTTGTTACATCATAATCATGTTTGTCGTTACGTCACTGGCCCGTTTATTTGCCTGCCTTTGCTGTGGGCCTTTGAGGACGACGAAGACGCGGACGTGGACGTCCAGTTTCAAGCGAATTCCATTCACTTTGTCGCCGCGCCGGCTAATGGACGTCCACTCGGCCTGATCTCTCACATCAAACAACATCGGCGCCGACTAAACAACAACAACAACAACAACAACAACTGGCACGTGGACGTCATAGTTAAATAAGTGACTGGCGTCCGGCTGGCGGAAAAAGAGCGCCAAGAAGGAGAGGAGAGAAAAGAAGTTAAGTAAAGTCTTGCACGCGACTTGTTTTCTCGCTGTTGCTCTTCTGAGGCCGCCGCCACGCCACTGCCATCGCCGCCATCGCCGCCAATGCTAATGCGTTGCGAGCGACTTCCTGCCGCTAAACATAAAGAAGAAGAAGAAACAAGACTCGTCCAGTGGCTGAATGTTGTTACATCATAAAGACGGCTCGCTTTTATGGCCACTTAAAGACACTACTTGGCTGCAATGGCTGCCGCCGCCACCGCCGCCTGGAAGAGCATTCATTGGTGTGCGGTCTTTGAGGGCGGCCAGTGGTCATTGATAAACAAGACTCCAGCACATCCAGCGACAGGTAAGTTTTGCCCGCTTGGCTGCGCTCGAGCTGGCGCGCCCGACACTTCCGGCGCTAATTTGCTCCGCTACATGCGGCAGGTAGATTTGTCGAAAGTGGCGCACGACATGAACAAGTGGCCGGAAAGAGAGGAACCAGCGACTGTATCGGCTGATTGATACAAGCAAGCCCTCTCACGCGACACCACAACAACGACCAGCGCCAACGAACCAGATCTGAGCCAGACAAACACACAACAACTCGCCGCTCTTTACGGCAATCATTGATTATTTCAATTGAATTAATTATAATTGTTTTTCTTCTCCGTCTATCTCTCCAGTGAGAGAGCAACAGGACGTTTGTTTACTTACTTTGGTCGTTGCAGGTAATTAGGAGCGGCGGAAGGTTTTCGTGCCGCCGCCGCCGCCACCGCCGCCATTGGCTTCGTTCGCGCGAGACTTTTCTTAAATTAAAATTCTCCATCTGCCAGTTCATGTTTTTAAGTGTATTCATTTGAGTTGCGCTCTCAATCCGCAATCACCGTCGGCGTAGGCTTCTCGTTCGCCTGGACGACTCCTCTGCTGCGGCCACTTGTTGCGGTTTCTTTCGAGTCTAATTAAAAGCTCTGCTCAAACAAACTTGCCTCGCGTCCAACGCAACTCAAACATCGTGACTCGAATTGTTCTCCAATGAAACCAAACGTCCGCCATTCAAGAGACACACAGACTCTCGGCAAACCAAAGTCAGTTCGTTTGTCTGTTGAGGGCCACTCGCAGGCTATATTCAGCTCCAATCCTCCACTCACAAATTGTCTATGTTTTCTCTTTCTTTGTTTACTCCTAAACTCTAAATCTAATTTAGATGAGATTCATGTTTATATAGAAAACATTCCGACTGAAACGCGCTAGCCACAGCCCAAACTCCAGTCTCGTCTATATTCGTGTTTGATGACACCCGACGGCGGTGACAATTTTGATTCATTAACTTGTCCCAAGGCTGTCCAGCTGACTGGCGCGGCCGACATTTGATTTAATTCAAATGCGAGCCAAAAGATTTGATTTCACAAAACTTTCATCATCATCGCCGAAACAAATAACAAATAACAACAACAACAACAATAGGCCAAAGCTTTATGCAAATTATCTGTTGACGTTCGCATGTCGGCAGCTCCCGCCATTTGACGACGAACCTCTCTCTCTGAAATAACATGAACATCCACGCAAGACTGGAGTTTATTCAAAGTTTGAGTTGTTGTGGTTGTCGTATGTGTCGTTCGCATGTGTTAAGGTTGAGGTTGGCGCTCGAGAACTACGACTACGACGAGTCTGTTGATGAACCTCAAAGTCGCCGGCGCCCCAAAGCCCAGCAAAACTCTGTTGCATCACTGCCGGCGCCAGTGGCAAACAAATACAAATCCGCTGTCTGCCGTCCGCCGTCAGATTGTTTTGATATATCAAATGAACAACAACAACATTAGTATTTGATGTCGTGCGGGCCTCGGACAAGGACACGACAGAGAGTCTGTGCCTCGAGTTTGAGCCATGAGAAGGCCCTTCGAGGCGCCAGGATTACAATGACGAATTTGTTGTTGTGTCGCGGGCCCAAAACTCCCATTATGACAGATTTTTCGGGCCCACGAACGAAGGTCGGCGCCCCTCGGATTGATCGCGCGAGCGCCCCTTAGGGGTGGCTCTGGGGCCGCCGTACGGGCCATTGCGATGCCGTTTGGCTGGCCGAGATCAACATTTGCACTGGAAACAACAACAGGACCTTTGAAAAAATTTGATTGTTTTCGCTCAATTGAGCTCAACGTTGTCTGTTTTGCTGTTTTTGCCGACTTACTGACGTCTCTGCCCGGACCAGGTGACATCGTTGTAATCCTGGCAACCCTTTCTGTTGGACCCCACAAGAATTAACACTTAATTCCAGTTGGTTGGCCAGATATGGGCTGGTGGGGCCCAAACTATTGATTGGGCGCGCTGATTGGTTTTCGCGTTGGCCACCGGCAGCGGCGACACTGGCGCGCCAGGCCGCAGTGCGCCGGCCGAGTTTGTGCGCAGGCGAAGTTGCGCAGCATTTGCTTGATTCACTTTGGTGGAGGCGCAAATTCAAAGACGACGACGACTGAACGAGAAACGAGAAACGAGAAACGAGAGCAAAGAAACAAGTCGTCGTCGTAGCCGCCGCCGCCCGCCGCTGCCGTAGTTTTCCAATTTTACTTTGGGGTGGATGTTGCATTCAGTCTGCTTGTCTGCCTATCTGTCTGTCTGTCCGCCTGTCTGTCTGTCTGTCGTCGATGTATTCCCAGAAAGCTTCCGGCCGCCGCATTGAGAATTAGTTGGCTAAAAAAGCGAGCAAAACGAACGAACGAACGAACTGATAGAAGCGAAACGAGATCAGATTGAAATTTCAAGTTGAATAGCAGAAACTCAGGTAGATATGAGAGACAGAGAGACGACGAATGGGACGGCGACGTTGCGAGAGGAGACAATTTCAGAGAGAAGACGAGAATTGGTGGCCGCCAGTATTAGAGTTGTCGTGTCTTTCTTTGTGTGATGTGGCAAATGAATCCGATGATCAGTCAAATGGAAAAGATCATTCGTCAACAGCAAACATCACTTTACTTTAAATTAATTCACATCATCATCATCATCATCATCATCATCAACGGCAACAAGAGAACATTATTTGCATTTGATAGAGTAATTAACAAGAGTGTGGGCTAGTAGTTTTGAATACAAACACTCAAACAAAACATTAGATGAGAAGAGAGACGAATTAATGAGGCAATAAAAATAGAAAAAATGATTAAAGTGAAGAGTTGATGTAATACTGTAAGAGTGATAAGCAAAAAGGAGACAATCAATCAGGTTCAGTCATATCTCAAGCATCAATCAAATCTATCAATCAATCAATCAATCAATCAATCAATCGATCAATGTTCAATCGATGACCACAACATTTTGAATTAATCAGCCGACAGATAGAACAAAGAGACATCAGATATATTAAACAAGAATAACACAAGAAGGCGAGACTCACACTCAAGTGTAGAACTATGACTACAAATAGTTCGTCCTCGCAATCACTTCGACCCGACCGCCACAAGCACCGCCACCTCAGGCGCCGCCGCCGCCACCCAGTCGAGCGCCCAGCAGTTCTCGTGGGCCATCCAGCGGCAGCAGCTGGCCAGTGCCGCCGTCGCTGCCACCAGCAACCCCATCTCTGCAGCAAACCAGCAACACCACCACCAGCACCAAATCAACCAGTCGTTGTCGCCTTTCTCAAACTCGACGCCCTCAAGCCAGTCGGCGGCCGCCGCTGCCGCCTGGGCGCAACTCTTCACTACCAGCCGACGGCCACCAGCGCCCTACAGGCCAGTCGACTGCACAACAACAACAACACCACAGCCACCACCACCACCACCACCACCTCAATAACCGCCACCAACAGCAGCAGCAGGCACAGCTTAACCCAACATCATCATCAGCAGCAGCAACAACAGCACAACAACCACCCCCCATCATCAACAGTTCAATCATCATAATCAAAGCCACCAACAGCAGCGGCAGATGAGCCACAACCAGGCGCATCATCATGGTTGGGCCGAATGCAGCACTTCTGGGCTTGGAGTTGGAGGCGTCGGCGGCAGCTCGTCTGGGGCCGATCTCTGGCTCGTTCTCGGCCGTGGCGAGCCAGTTCACGCAACAGGCCCGCCAGGTGGCCGCCTTCGCCTCCCCTCGACCGCGCAAGTGCCTTACACATTCGCTGCAGTCGGTGGTGGCCTCGGCTGGCCACCACCATCACGCCCAAGCGGCCGCGGCCGCCGCCTCAGTGGCCTCAGGCGGCCAGGTATCAGCGGCCGCCGCCGCCACTCATCCCCACCACCAGATCCACCCCGCACGCACACCATCCTCCTCCCCCCGCATCATCAACATCATCAGCAACTGTCCCATCATCATCACCACCAACAGCAGCCCTCTCACATCACCACCACCACCACCATCCGCACCTGCATCATCCGCACGCCCATCATCCGGCGTTCATGCACCACCACCAGCAGGTGTATGCGGCCAGCCAGTTGGCGGCGGCGGCTCAACAGCACCAGCAACAAAGCTCGACGCCGCCCCGGCTCGACGCCCAGCTCGGCCGGCCAGAGTTCGCCGGCCATGGGGCTCCAGTGGGGCTCCTCGTCGGCCACGGCGGCGGCCTTCTACTCGTCGCTGCACACACACCAGCAACAGCAGCCATCAAAATCAGGCCCAACTAAACAATCAATACCATCAACATCAAACGCACCTGCAAGCCCATCAAGTCCAGCAACAGCAGCAGCAGCAGCAGACCTCTAGGCCCTACTCGGCCCTCTACCAGACGCATTTAGTGACGCCGCCCGCCTCGGTGGCTCCTCTGGTGGTGGCGCATCCTCCACAGCCAACTCTTCGGTACCCAACAATCACAATTCAGAGCAAAATGATCCTCAACAGCAGCAGCAGCAAACTTCACTGGCGTCGGCCTCAGTCTCAGCCACTGCCTCCACAACCACCAACGCGGCCACCACAACAAGTGGCCAGCATCAGCAGCAACAGCAGACTTCTAGTGCAATACAACAAGCGCCCGCCTCGGGCCAAACTCAGACCAACCAAGTTCCTCAACAATCAAACAACACATCGTCGTCGTCGTCCGCGGCGGCGGAGTTGGCATCGGCGGCTGCGACGGCGGCGGCCTTCAATTAGATCAAACAGCAACCACCTCCAACCAGCTCAACCCAGCAAACTAGCATAACCACAAGTCAATTAGATCTAAGTCAGCAGTCGCCTTATCATCACAACCACCACCACCACCACAACCATCAACAACACAACCACCATCTTCATCAACATCCCGCCGCTGCGCGTCATCTCGCCCAGCCCCATCAACACCAGTACCTTTCACAGCAGCACCAGCGGCAGTCGACGGGCCCCAATCTTGGCCAGTCTGGGCCAGGTAAACTCGTGAATGGGCCCGCGGCTCGTCCTCCTCAATCCGCTCCTCCAACGTCCGTCGAGTACCGCAAGTCAGATGAGCAACAGCACAACAAACAACAACAACACCGCCGCCGGCCAGCAACAACAATCTTCGGGCCAGAATTCTCTAATTCTTGGCCTGAATGTGCCCAATTCGTCGCATTTGGGTCTGGGCGGCAGCGGGCCTGGTTCAGGTAAGTCTAGCGTGTGTACTCCAAGCACAGTACCTCTCGTCATTCCTCAATGTGGCCAATGAAAACTAACAACATATTCATTATTTCAACAGAATCTGGCGAGGAGACGCCCACCAGTGATGATCTCGAACAGTTCGCCAAACAATTCCAAGCAGCGCCGAATCAAGCTCGGCTTCACGCAGGCCGATGTGGGCCTCGCGCTGGGCACTCCTATACGGCAATGTCTTCAGTCAGACCACCATTTGCCGCCTGAGGCCCTCCAGTTGTCCTTCAAGAACATGTGCAAGCTGAAGCCGCTGCTGGCCAAGTGGCTGGAGGAGGCCGACAGCTCCACCGGCTCGCCCACCTCCTACGACAAGATCCAGGCCCAGGGCCGGAAGCGCAAGAAGCGCACCTCCATTGAGTCCAGTGTGAAGGGGCACTCGGAGTCGCATTTCTTGAAACAACCCAAACCGTCGGCCCAAGAGATTGGCGGACTGGCCGAGCAACTGCAGCTCGAGAAGGAGGTGGTTCGTGTGTGGTTTTGCAACCGACGCCAGAAGGAGAAACGCATGACGCCGCCCACCGGCGGCGCACTGGGGCCGGGCGGCGACCGAATGTCGAGCATCATGTCGTCGTCGGACATGTCCGACCAAGAGGACCACCTGAGGGACGATGTGGCCGACGTGGACGATGTTGATGATGACGAGGACGAACACGAGCACGAGCACGAGCACGAAACGCGCCGACCTCGACCTGATGTCCAACCATCAGCGCGATAACAGCCACTTGCACCTCCAGCAGCACCAGGAGAGATGTGATATCAACAGCGACGCAGGCCAGCAGCCCTCGACTATTGAGCAACAGCAAGCCGAACAGCATCAAGACATGTTGGGCCACCATCAGCAGCTCCACCACCACCACCAGCAACCACATCCACCAAGCAGATTCCTCATCCGTCGGAGGCGATTCAAACTTCAAGACGCAGCAACATCACAACTTGTTGGATCCCTACAGCAACCACCAGCATCACCAACATACGCAAATGATGTTGAACGGAACGAAGCACTGGCCAGCAGCAGCAGCAGCTTCAGGCATCTTATCAGCCACAAGACGAGCAGCAGCAGCAGCAGCAAGACAGCGAACAGTATCAGCAGCCAATAGGCGGCCAACAGTCGACGGCGGCGACCCCGCAGCTGGTCAACCACCACCACCACCACCACCACCAGGCGGCCGCCTCGATGGCGGCGGCCCACTACCACGCCCACGCGGCCTATGGCCACCCTCGTCGGCAGTGGCGGCCGCTGCTGCGGCGGCGGCTGCTGCCACCTTCCACCACCACCCGCACGCCATGTCCATGTCCATGTCCATGTCAATGTATCAACAGCAGCAGCAGCAGCAGCAAGACCAGCAACATTACTCGTCGTCGTCGGCGGCCGCCGCCCAGTCCGACCAGTACTCGCACACGTTCCCGTTGACAACGGCCACACCCGCGGCGCCCCAACCAGCTCAGTGGGGCCCACCTCAACAGGTGGTGAATTCTACGCCGGCGCCTCGTATGCCAGCGACCTGGCGGCTGGCCAGCAGGGCTCCTACGCCAGCGACGACGCCGAGCAAATGTTTCCGCCCGAGTCCAACCAGCAGCACCGGCGCCAGCGCACCTGACGAGAGGCCAGCAAGCGAGCGGCAGCCAGCGACGATTCCGGAAGCCAACAACAACCTGCTGCTGCTGCTGCCATCGCAAGTGATGGTGGCTGCGAGGAGCTCGGAAACGAGGCCCATAATGTGATGATTAAAAGCGAACAAGAGGCTTCAGTGAATGGCAGCGGCGGCGGCCAGTCAGAAGTGAAACAAATCAATCAGAGCGCAAGCGGCAAGCAGCAAATCAACTCGACCTCTTCGTTGGCCTCCTCAGCTCGTCGGCCACGCCAACCTCCTCGTCCTCTTCATCCTCATCTTCATCCTCATCTTCCTCCTCATCCTCATCTTCCTCATCCTCCTCCACCTCCTCCACTTCGTCCACCTCCTCCTCTGTTTCATCCTCCTCCTCTGCCAACTCAACCACTACCACGCCGGCCAACGACGTGAGCACTCAGTCGGCGTCGGCCGCGCCCACCGCAGCCGCCAAACAGAGCCTCATCGCGCACTAATCAGTTGTGGTGCAGGTGTGTTGTTTACAGCAGCCATTCGGCGAGGCTGACGAAAAATAAATGAAATGATTGACATTCAACAGCAACAACAACAAGATCAATGCGCTCAGTCTCTCTCCAACTATCACTTTCGTCTCTTCCTAGTTTGTTGGTTCGTTCAAGGTGAACTGTCGTTAATGCTAATCAGGAGAGGCCGATAATTGACGCAAATCGGCGACGTTTGCGCCATTGTTTTCTGGCCTCGCGCTTACTCTATAGAACCTGGCGCTTGTCGACGACGACGACGACGACGACGACGACGAGATGTCATGTTCACCTCCGCCGCCGCCGACAGCATAGCAGAGGTCCCCCCAAAATGCTGTGGCCTCTCTGTGAGCTGTGCAAATGAATCAGCATATACAGACTGAATGGCGGCGGCGGCGGCCGCTTGGGCAACCTAAGTCGACTTCCGGCGCTTCTGTCACACTCGGCGACGGCCAGGCCATTCGCCAGTGTTTCCTCTGCTGCTCGTCGGCGTCGTAATCATCGTCATGAGCTCACAAAACAGTTTACCTGAACGGCTGACGAAATGAGTTGCCAGCTTTCAAATTTGTTGCTGTTGTATTGGCCGAGTTGTAGTGGAAAATAATCCGGCGCCGCCGATCAACGTCGGCCGTCGTGTAATCGTCGACGTCGATGTTGTTTCCAGCCGGCGTCGGCCAACAACTCACGTCGAGACTATAATGTTGTTTCAGTGGCTGAGAGCCCTCATGAACAAGTAAATAAGCCGGTGCTCTCTGTCGGTCGCTCGGGCGGCCTTTAGTTTCGTTTCGTTTCGTTTTGTTTCGTTTCTCTTCATTTCATTTGCAGTTTCATTTAACTCGACGTTCTCGCCTCTCTACCTTTACTCGGCCGCCTGACTGGCTGCCTTTTCCAGCTGGCCCGTTCGCTTACTCGCTCGCCATTTAGCTGGCCGACTCTGATTGCAATATGAGAAGTCAATGCGGCGCCAGTGGTTGTTCAATTGTTGTTTTCTAGTTTGCAGTTTCCAGCTGGCCATCGCCGTCGTTCTCTACCTGGAAAACCTCTCGCCGACAGAGCAGCCACTGGTCGAGTTTGGCGCTGGCCGCCTCAAGTGGCCAGCGAGAACAACAACAACAGCTGAATGGCCGACCGGACGGACACAAAGCCAGCAGAGGATGGCCGGCCGCAGCTCGAACGAGAATGAGAACAACAATAGATCTTTATAGGACATTGAACGGCGAGCATTGGCGCTCGTTCGGCCGCCGATCGGCGCCGAGTGCGTTGTTTGTGTCCGACTGTCGGACTGTCTGAGTGGTAGCGCCACTCCTATAAGTCTCGGCCAGTTGTTGTTGTTGTTGTTGTGCTTCTTCTTCTTCGTCTCCATCTCAGTCGTCGTCGTCGTCGTCGTCTCGGACACTTGAGCGGTCACGAGAAGTGGCTCGGCCAGCGGCTGACGACCACCACCACGACAACTGGAAGTAAATTAGCGCGCCGGCCACTTGCTTATCGAGTGGAGTCTCGGCCGAGGAATTCCAAACACGACGCGGCGGGCGAGAAAGTTGATTAAACTGATGGACTACAAATGAGGCTCGTGCGACGCCCCAAACTTCCGGCCAGTCGCGACGACGACGAGGACGACGATGGGAAGATTCGCCTCGTCCAATGAATGGACAACTTAATTGAAATCCGAGCAATGCATTCTCGTCGTCATCGTCGTCGTCGTCTCAATTTCTGTCTTCCTTTGCGGAATTTCAGGTGTCAACTCGAAAGGTTAAACAAACAAACTAACAAACAAACTTGAAAGCCAGTCAAAGGCGCTGGCACACAAAAATTTGTCTGTCACTCGACAATCTGACAATCCGACAATCCGACAATGCGACAATCTAACAATCCGACAATCTGACAATCTGACAATCTGACTATCTGACAATCTCCTTATCTCGAAGCACTCGAGACTTTCGCCGCACACGACATATGAATGGAGTTCCTCGCTGACGCCCCTCCTCCTCCCTCTGGTCACCTGGACCACACACGCGTCTTAGGGATATCCCCGAAATGAGGATAAAGCCTAGGCAAACCATGGCGAGGTATGCGGATACCTTTTTTAGCATGGTGGTATTTGTTACACGCGCGCGGTGAGGGCGTCCAGGTGAGTGGCAACGGCGCGAGTTTAAATAAACAACATCATGTGGGCCATTGCACGGGCTTCGTACACGCTTCGTACATCCCGAAATGTACGATTCGATTATATGTTGTATGTAGATCGTAGGAGATGTTTCGTGCCAGGAGAGAATAAAAGCGACGATGATCGTCGCCAAATGTTAATTACTCAATTGAGAAGCGAGACGACAGGACAGATGAGCCGACCGTTAAGTTGGCGAGTCCGGCGAGCGCAATCGATCAGATTTGTGCTGACCAAAAGAAGAGGAAAGAAGACAATCGCACGAGGCCACCTGAGTTGGCGGGGATTTGAACGCTGACGTGGACGCCGCCGCCGACGTTGAATAAGTCGCCGGCCACGAAATCTCGCCCATCAAAGCAAAGAATTATCATAATTCCATCCATTGAGTGTGTTTTTATTGCGCCACACGGCAAATGGGCGTCACGACGATCGTTTGCGGCCGATGATGTTGTTTATTTACAGTTGTTTTCTTTGCCGGCTGCCCCGAAAGAGAGCAGCGGCGGCGGCGGCGACCACCACCAGTAGAACGGCCGGGAAGACGACCAAACGGCCAATTTACACGAAGCTGCGGTGGTGGCGACGGCGACGGCGACGACGACGACGACGACGACTTGCAGGATCCAAGCAGACTGGAATTCAATTAAAATAAAGTCGCCTGTTGGAGATGGAATTCAAATTAATCGGATTTGCGTGTGTTGTTTATCTGTCAGGCAGAGGCCACCGCCAATAGGAATACAAAGCGGCCCGACTGGACGGCGCTGACATGTATTTGTTGTGTAAATAAGACGAATGAGAGCAAGTAATTTACAAGTCGCGGGCGACATTTATTGTTTTTTTTTCCTAAGTTTGGATTATCATAGACTTTCAGCGGCGTCGACGGCGGCGGCGGCGGCCATTTGATTGGCCGAAAAGAGCAAAGAAGAACAGCCAAAGCAGAATAAGCTCATCTTTGTGTCTTTTATTCAAATTTTGTGTCCCAAAATGGAGGAGAGCGACGAGTGTAAAGAAGCCGAGGAAAGAGGAGAAGTTTTTGAGGCTGACCGGAAGTTGCTGGGCGTCAAAGTGGCCGACAGCGGCCGACTTTTGTGTCGCCGCGCCCAAACCTCGCATTTCAACATCTCTCGAGAGTGTCCATTGCATTCGCGGGAAGGCTCGCGTGACGTAACTTTTGTTGCTAATTAAGTTTTAGTGTTGGCGAAGGAAGAGAGACAGACAGAGAGAAGTCGTCTGTGTGTTTTGTTTGTGTTTGGTCGTCGTCGCCAAGTTGGGTTGGCGCATGTTCGCACAGCCTCCTCAGTATGGCCTTTGGGCGCGCACGAATCTCAGACGAGAAGTCACAAACTCTTTTTCAGGTGCTTCAGGTGGATGTCTTTTTGAGGTGGAGCGAAGGTTGGCCGCCGCCGCCGAAAGACACAACCAAAAACAAAAGCCCGACGAAGGAACAAAAGTGGCCGTTTTGTCGTTGCTGTTGTTCTCGTTGTTGTGTTTGCGTGAATCCGAATTTGTCGTTTCCATGGCGACAAATTCGGTTTTAGTTTAAAGTTGCACAACCCAAAGAACACAAGTCGACAAATTCACGCGAACACAATCAAGTTCATTAGGCGAGCGGCAACATGAACACGAACGAGCGGACGGACGGACGGACGCATGTTCGAGCGCTCAGGTAAATTAAATGACAAACGAGATGTGGGCGCCGTCGTCGTCGTTTGCTTTAATTGCAAAATCGATACACTTAATTGTTCATTTATCACATTCGTGCACTTCTGAATGCTGCCGCCGGCAACGACGACCACCGCCACCACTACAATTCCCTAATTAAAGTGCACGCGCGCCTATTTATCGTTATGGTTACACTTCAGGTAGCCACGTCGGGGTCCCTGGCGGCTGCAGAGAGAAGAAGAGGCTTATGGCGCGCGAGGAAAACTATAAGAGCCGTCGTCGTGGTCGTGGCCGCTGCCTCACCTGGCCGGGCCGAACAATGCGCTGGTGTCGCCTGTGGTGGGCCGCGAACATCTCACCTGTGGCGCAATCGAGCGCCGATTCAGTTGATTGCGGCTCAGCAGGCAGGCAGGCGAACGGACGGACGGACGGGCAGACTTATTTACAGTTGAGATGAAATCGATCCGCCAGATGATGACGCAAATCAAGTGAATCTCTGCTGTTCTTCTCTTACGTTTCGTGCAAATCAAATGGATCTTTACTATTTCGGTCTGTCTGTCTGTCAGATTCTCTCCCAACAAAGAGCAGCCGAGAAGAAGACAATGCAAGTGGCTTTGTGTCGCTGGCCCAAAGCGAGCGAGAGAAACATCCACTCGGCAGGTGAGGCTCAGGTGAGCATCTCTCGTCGTCGTCCTCGTCGTCGTAGTAATCGTAGAGCAGTCGATGACGACGACGAGCAGCTAATCAAGTTGCTCGTCAAGTCGCTGCTGCCAGTCGACCTGCTGAGTGGAGGTTGTTGTAGTTGTTGTCAATCAAGAGGACGGAGACGGGCCAGCATTAGATGTCTGCTGGCCCATCAAAGTCAGCCCAGCAGAAGAAGAAGAAGAAGAACAACAACAACAACAACAACAACAACAACAACAACAACAGCAACAGCAACAGCAACAGCAACGACGACAATCGACAGGTTACTCTGAGTCTTTCAGGTGCTCAAAAGATTTGTTGGACCGGCGGCGGCGCCTGCTGCTGCTTTGTGTGTCGTCTGATCTCTGGCGAGCTGAGCCTCTCGACTTTGGCTCGGCCCACACGCAAAACACCCGCAACGACTTTCCTCGTCGTCGTCGTCGTCGTCGTCCATTTCCCTATTCGAGGAAATCGTCACACTTTCGCCTCGACTGCCGCTGCCACTGAAAACTTTAAACTCTCGAAAGCATTCACAATTAACGCCCGCCAGTTTCCGGCCGCCGACCACCAGCGAGCAGAGAAGCAGAAGCAGAACATTTTTAAAGCGAATGACCACAATGAGAGAGAGAGAGAGAGAGAGAGAGAGAGAGAGAGAGAGAGAGAGAGAGAGAGAGAGAGAGAGAGAGAGAGAGAGAGAGAGAGAGAGAGAGAGAGAAGATTAAACAAACTGTTGAACTTGAATGGACTTAATGATGCATAACAGCGACATGAACTCCAATTTGGTTCACATTCATCTCTGCTATTTGGTTTGTTTGTTTGCTGTCTGGCGGCCAGTCGAGTGAAAACGCACGGCCAGCAAATGTGGGCGGCCGACTGGAGGAGATGCGCCCAGAAGATTAGCTGCCGACTATGTTTGTTGATCAACAAGTTTTGTTTTGTTTTGTGTGGCCTTCATGTGCTCTCTGCGTTAATTAAGTCGACAGGCAGACAGACAGACAGACAGACAGACGGACGGACGGACGGACAGGCGCAGCGGCCGGCAACTCAAACAGTAGCACGTGTTGGGTGTCATTAATCATCGATTACACTGGCGACTTCCGGCCGCCGAATGGACACTCGCCGAGAGAGAGAGAGAGAGAGAGAGAGACGGAGGGAGAGGGAAGAGCCTTCGAGAGAGCGGCCAGCTGTCGGACACATTTCGGCCAACAAACTAATTGGCGCCAATGGCGGCGATGGTTAGCGCCAATCAATTGAACTCATCATATCACACACACACACACACTCGAAGGTAGCACCACTCCAGAACTGTAAATAACAATCGCGAAAATATTGTCCCTCCACTGTCGCCGGTGGTTGTAGTGGTTTGCTTCGGTCGATGGTGGTGCTGCTGTGAACCAAGTGAAGTGAGAAGCCACTCGAATGTACTCGTCGTCGTCGTGTTGCTTCCTTTGTTCTGCTTTAAATAAACTTTCGAGTGAGAGCAGCCGACGCGTCGGCTATAGGAAAGCTTTCGTGTATGATTTGGTAGCTGCCAATTGTTGCAACTCACTTGACGTTGACAACTCGACGAGAAGAGGCAGAAGCAGAAGCAGAAGCAGAATAGTTGTTGAAATTTGAATACAATACGACAACAAAAGGCTGCTCGTTAAATGAAAATTCGAGCCTCATTTGGAAACTTTGAAGAGAGAAAAACTTGATTAAGTTTGAAAGGTAAACTTTGGAGTCCGACGACTCGAACGGCCAAGAGAATTGGCCTCCAATTAACCTCCTGAATTCGACGACGACGACGACAACAACTTCCTGGCCGCCTGTTGATCTCTGTCTCACTCTCCGTTGGTGCGTTTTATTTACAATTCGCCTTAATTTGTCGGCGCCGCTCTCGTTCGGGCGCCTTATTTATTGTTATTGCCGGCGAGTTTAATTTCAAATTGCCAACTACAACAACAACAACAACAACCGAATTGGCTGTCTCTCATCGTAGTCGTAGTCGTCGTCCATATTGCGCGCAATGAAAGACAAGAAACAGTCGACAACAGTCATCGTTCAAAATTCTTTCCATTCTTCTTCTTCTTCTGGTCGTCGTCGTCGTCGTCTGTTGCTTACCTGGCAGACTACATTTGCGCTACTTTCCCACTGGCCGCCGCCGCAAATAAAGAGAATTTATTGGCCTGGTGGTGCTCCCGAAAGGCCTCACGTCGTCGTCGTCGTCGCCAGCAGCAGCATCGGCCATTGTTGGCCTTACCTATCCGATGTTGGTTTAAGCGGCCACGGAGACGGCCCGAAAGTGTAACCATTAACTTGGAAGCTCAATAACAATAACACTTCGTCCATCCCAATCGTCGTCGTCGTCGTCGTCGTCGTCCTCTTCGTCTCCATCCATCGCCATTTAAATGATTTCGCGCTCGCCCGCAACTGCAGGAATGCGCGCTCATTGGACGCAAATGGCCACTGCGGCCATTCATCTGGCGGCCATTCATCACACGCCAACCGTCAAGGTGAAGACAAACAATAATGATAATAATAATAATGATTGCGCGGAAGTTGCGGCCGCTCGACGTCGGACATCGGACATCGGACGTCGGCCATCGCCCATCGGCCATCGCCCATCGACAGAGGCTCGTGGCGCCACCTGCGTTAATTATAAAGCCATATGAACGATGCCAGGTGAACGATGGCACAGGCCAACGAAGGAATCAATTAAACTCCCACAAGTCGCCGGCCACAACAAGTGTCTGCTCGTCGTCGGCGTCGGTCAATGAACCAGAATAACAAGAAGGATCGAAGGCGAATGCGTAAAGATTGGACGTAATCACGAAGACGAAGAGGACGACGACGACGAAGCTAAAAATATCAACAAATGCAGTGAGTTTATAATTATATTAATGTCGCCACCGATGCCGCCTCCACCGGTGCCGCCGTGTGGATTGTCCGGCGAGTTCAAGGTTTAGGTTAACGAGCTGCATTCACTACGCCATTAGAGCCAACAACTGCAATGCAACACAGGCATAACATGTCAACTGACCAGTCGGCGACTACTTTTTCTGCCTCCCACTCGGGCAAACGAGTTTCAGCGCGCCTCACTCACTCGCTCACTCACTCACCTGAGCTGTTCATCTAAATCTTGTTCTCCTTCCACCTCATTTACTTTTCATGCTCTCTCGACTCTAAAGTCGTCTAAAATCTTTCACATTAATCATGAAGATCGTCGTCGGTGCAGTGGACATCTTGAGATGGCTGAAGCGGTGCACTTTTCACGTGCGCGCCGGCCTACGTTCAACATGTCGAACTTGACCCAAATCAAAGGCGCCGGCGCATCATTCAATCGAGTCTACCTGCGCCTGAAGCCAGCAGTTCCGCCAGTTCCGGCAGGCAGCCACTGGACGACCACTGGACGACAACAAACTAATATATATCTCACAAATGCGCCTCTGCCCCTGCCTCTGCTGACGCCGCCGCCTAATTTGGGCTCATCAATCAAACGCTGGAAGGCCAGACTGGCTCGGCCGAGCAGCCGGCCAACATCCAGCGCGCCGAATGACATGAATTACCTGGCGGCGGCGGCCACTGCGGCGACTGTTGCGTAAGCAGCTCATTAGGGCGGCCAGGTAATACACATGTAGTGGATGAGAGGAGCTCCGCAGTGTGCAGTGTGCAGATGCTCATCGTCTCGCGGATGATGAGTGTTGGCCGCTCGGCTCGATTACACGAATTGAGAGGGCCAAACAAAGCCAATTACATCAAATTTGCGCGCATCAATCAGGAATCGTAGAAACTAAATTAACGTGGCCCTTCTCATCCAGTCAGTCCCATCCCATCCCGTCCAGTCGAGTCCAGTCCAGTCCAGTCCAGTCCAGTCCGGTCGAGTCGGTGAGTCTCAATTTCAAGAAAGAAGCCTCGAGAGGAACAGATGCAAATAATAACTTTTGTTCTTCGGCCGGCCGCGCGATTTCTTTAAATCAAATCAAACTTTATGCTGGTCGCCGGGCCGGACCAGAGCCAGCAGCTCCTCCACTGGCGGCCAATCGATCATCGCCAGCCGAGGAATTCCTCCTAACTTGTGTCTGTTGGTGTGCAACCCAACCACCTGAAGAGGCCTCCGCCGACTGACTTGAAAGTGACTTTGGCCTGTCAGTCAGTCAGTCAGTCCACCAGTCCATCAGTGTGAGTTGCACAACAGTCAGTCAGTCAGCCAGCCAGTCAGTCAGCCAGCAGTTTCAAGTTTAGCCGGCCCAAGTCAGGTTGCAATCAATCAGCTGGCCGCTCGTCAGTTTGCTTCTCTCCTTCGACGTCTGCCTCAAGCTGCACCTGTTTCATCATCGTCGTCGTCTTCTTCTTCTTCTCATAAATAAGAACAAAAGAGACGTCTCATCTCATTTGAAGGGAGCGCATTCTCATTGGGCGAGCTTTGATTACATCTCGGCCGCCATCATTCCAGTCACTCGGTGGCTCCATGTCTGTCCACTATTAGAACAGAAGACAACACACATGCACACTAATTAAGCCGATTCGTCACGACTGTCCGGCCGAGCTGCTGCTGGTGCTGCTGGCGAGCGCGCCCACTTGTTGGCCATCATGGCGTCTTAATCTCTCGTCTTAGAGTCACGCAAGTGGACAGGACGACGACGACAACAACAAAGACAATCGACAAGTTGTGTTGTTTGTTTGACAATCAACACGTGTCCGTTGTCCACTCCAGACAGACTCTCAGAAGAGGCCGCGCGCGAGAGGAGAGTTCAATGTCGGCTCTCTGTCAGAGTTCATTCGCCTGGCTTGAGCAAAGAAGGAATTCACTTACCTAATGAGATTAATGTTGGTGTTGAAATGAGAGAAGAATCAATTGGAGCTTCTGGCGGCGCTGACCAAAACTGGAACTCATTTAAATTTATTTACATAAATTATATTTAACATTGCGGAACTGGCACAGGCCCGGCGCAAGTGCCATTGGCCGCCAGGAATCCTTTCGCTTGATATTCAAATTAGCCGTCGTCGTCGTCGTCGTCGTCGTCGTCGTCGTAGTTGTTGTTAAAGAGTAGCAAAGTAACTTTTGGTTGTTGTTGTAGGCGCCGTTGCTCACCTGAAGCGAAAGCGGCGGCGGCCATGAAATTCATTAAAATTCACAGCAGCAGCGGCGGCGGCGGCACTGGCGGCCACTTGAACTATGACCAATAAAGTCACACTTCCACTTTCACCTTCGCCTCAAGTTCAAGTTCAGCGGCCGACGTAGTTATTATGTTGATTGTCGTCGTCGTCGTCGTTGGGGCGAGTAATTAATTAATCAATCGGATGAATGAGGGCGCCGGAGTGATTAGCTGCAGGAAGACGCGCCGGATTAGTCTGCAGGGCGACAGTTGCAAATTGAATGCAAATTAGCTGCGGCCAACTCGAACGACTAAAACGACGACAAACAAACTTAATTATTTGTTGTTGTCGTTGCTATTCTTTGTCGAGCCTCAAAGTAATTGATTAAATTTGCGGCCCCAACAAATTTCTAATTGAATTTGCATCTGCCGCCAATTAGATTCTTCTTTCTCTCTATCTCTATCTGTGGCCGCTGGTGGCTGGGTGACTGGTGGCTGTGATTTCCTGCCAGTTCCAGCAGATTCACTGCCGCCACTCTAATTGGACTCGTCGCCGGCCACCAGATTCGCGCCGCTTCTTCAGTCCTTCTTCGTGTCTCTGCTGGCCTTCGCCGGCCCGTTGCGCAATAACCAACTCATTTCGTGGTCAATTATTATCATTATATTGCTCTAAATTCACGAAATTCCGCCTGGTTTGCAGCTGCCCGGCCGCATTAATTGATAAATGAGGTGAGGGCGAGATTTGCGTGTGGCCCAGTCCGGCTCGGCTCGGCTCGGCTGGCAGGTTGTTGTTGAGTGTCTTCCACCAGGTGAACTTGGCTCTGGCACGAATTTCGGCCTGTGTGAGAAGATAATTTCCCGCCAAACAACAACCTGGCGAATGTGTGTGTGTGTTTAATCGATCAGCCGCCTGGTGGCCGTTCTATTGTATTCCATTCAGCAGCCTATTTAACACATACACATACAAACTGGCCGAGCCAGAAGAGTTCCATCGTCCGCCCTCTGCCTGCAGGTCGGCGCCAATAATAAACTTTGTCCAGCCGAGTCTTGGCCGACTGGCCGGCGACTTCGCGCGCGGTCGAGGCGCCTTAATTGCGCTCGACTTGTGAGCAGTTGCGTAATGATAATTATACTCTCAGCTGGACCAGCGACAGACAGAAAACAACAGCCATCGTCGTCGTCGTCGTTTTTTGAAGTTTATTGATTTCGTTGTTGTGCTCGCTGCTATCAGAACTTAGAAAACTCAAGCCGAGCTTCTTCTTCTTCTTCTTGCATCATCATTAAGTCTACTAGCATCATCATCATTACTTCACGTCCAGTCGGGTATAGTCTAGTCTAGTTTACTTTGCTTTATTTAAACCAACACCACCACCACCACCAACAACAACAACCGACTGAGATGTTTCTGTTCTGTGTGATCTCTGTTATGTGTAAAAACTGTTTGTTGAAGTGCAATGAAACACAACACCAACAACAACAACGAAGCTCAGTCTAGTCTATTATTTAATTACCGATTAACACCTAACACTGTCGGGCCTGAGTGTTACATTAGATTAAGGCGAGAGATTAGACGACAGGCAGCAACAACATCATGAACAGGTAAGCTGATCCTCTGGTCAGTCGTCGTCTTCACACGACTTTGTTAGAGGAGAGATCCTCTGACGTAGTGATTGAGGAGGAATTCCTTCGAAATGGCGCCAAACAAAGTCTCTCTCTCACTGATTGCGCGTCACGACTTGGGCGCCCATCTCGACCGACTGGCGGCTGGACATGAAACGCGAAGAAGATGAAGATGGAGATGGATAAAATAGTCAACAACAACAACAACAACAAGTTTCTGTGAATCTCCGAGATGCGACTGATGCTAGTCGGCCATTGTCTTTGGGCGGGCGCGCGACTGGCCGCTGAGCTGACGGTCAGCTCGGCCAATGCGCGGCCGCTCGAATGCACGCCAGAGGCTACGAAATGAGGCCGAGCTGCGAGCTGACTCGACTGACGACGTCAATAGAAGGCCGCTCGAGGAATCTCCGCTCCAACTGGCGGCGGCGGCGGCCTATCGCAATCAATATGACGCAAGCAACGCATCTCGTCAGATGATTCCTCGCGGCCAATGAAATATTCAAATTCTCGAGGCCCCAAAGAAGAAGAAGAGTGCTTAGGTTAGTTGCGAGGCGCCCCCGAGGCTGTTCGGCGCCAATTCGGGCCGGCCTCAGCCCCGGCGCAGGTAAACTCAAACGTCAGGCCCGACTAAATCGAAGTGGATCGACTGCGAGCGCCCTTCGAGCGGCTCCTCCAGTAGTTTCCGTTGAGTTGTTTGCGCCCGAAACATACACCGACGAAGCGCTGTCGGGCGCACCGTCGAGGCGAGCCCAGAGATTAGGAGATACAGGTGGCCACGCCCAATTAGCCAACTGCCCAGCGCGGCCAAGTTAACTAAGTTTCAAGTTGTTGGCCGAATCAATTGTGTCTGTTACGCAATGCTCCCTCCATTTCAGGTGCTGGCGGAGCAAATTAATATTAGGAACAATGGCGAGATGCGTCCAGATATTAATCATTATTTGTTTGTGGAGTCTGCTCGTTGGTGGCCATTAAAAGAATAGCAGCAGCAACAACAAAGAACAGACGATATGCTGCTATTATTCGTCGATTAATTAAACAGAATCGAAGCTGATGAAATTCCTCTTGCAGTTGTTGTTGTTGTTGCATAACACACAAACTTAATTAATCTAACGATGAGCCGAGCGAATTGTTCTTTTGTGTTTCGTTGCGGCGGCGGCGGCGGCGGTGCAACAAAACATTAATTGGCCACGAACAGGTCGAGATGATACGAGAGACGAAAATAAACAAAGACGAAGAAGACGAAGAAGGAGAAGGAGAAGGAGATGGAGATGGAGAAGAAGAGGATGAGGACGAAGAAGAAGCTGACGAAAAGTCGTTTGGTTGGCCAACAACAGGAGAAGTACGAAACCATTCGCTTAGCTTTCATCGAGTCGAGTCCAATAGAGTCGACTTGAACGCCTCCTCATCGCCACTTGTTAGTTTGCTCAACTTCACTTTACACTGCAATCACAGCCACTACACTACTCGATAAAAGCTATTTAGCTTTTATTCTTCTCTGGTCGGTCGCAGTCGTCGTCGTCGTCGTCGTCGTCGCCACCGCCACCGCCGCCGTCGATTGGATTGCATTTCTGCTTAGCTGGCGAGATTGTGGCAATTTAAAAGTTAGCCAACTCAGACAGGCGGACTGAGTGAGTGACTTGTACCGGCCAGCCATCGATCCAGCCACCGGAGCCCGCCAGCCAGTAGAGGCAAGTGCAATATGGATGACAGTCGTCAGGTGACCCGGCGCAACAAGTCGCCGCTAAGAATCCACAGCCACTTTGATATCATGCACACCATCGGCCGGCTCCTAATATCATTCGGCCATCTCGACTACTCGATAACGATGTGCAAATGGCTTCCAGTCTGGCGGCAGGCGCCACCTGGCGGCCAGCGAGCGCGCACGCCCAACTCGTCGTCTCCCCTCGACCAGTTGGCCGGTAAAGTTCGCCTGCCGCCGCTGCAGGTGATGTATCTTTATCAGCCAACTCGATCGGCGCAACTGTAGACTGTGGGCGACTGATCTAAGGCGACGTCGAGCAAATGAGAAGTCGCTCAGGTGGGCCACTTGTTCACCTCCAAGTTGACCAACAACAACAACAACAACTCGACGCTCGGCAGTCTCTAGTTGAGCACCGAGTTGACTGGCGAACGCCGCCGCCGCCACAGAGAGCCTCCGCCAAGTGCGATTGGTGGCGACCCTTCAAATGCAAACACAACAAGCCTCCGATTTTCGCCTGATTATTTGCAATGGAATTAATTGCAATTTGCTGTCGGCGGTTGCAACGACGACCAAGACGACGATGACGAATAGAACGTCAACTTTGTCAGCTCTCCAAAGCGACTGTCACCTCTACGTTTAATTCACCTGCAAAGTTGGCTGTCTGCTTGTTGTTGTTGTTGTTGGTAAATGCATTCGACGTTGGGCAAGTCCGCGGCCGCGGCCGCCGCCGCCGCCGCCGCCGCCGCCACCGCCACTGAGGCTGTTCGAGTCGATCGGCAGCCGCCAGCGAAAGAGTGGAGACAGAAAACTAGAGCAAAGGCGATGGCTGCAAGTGCACAGAGACGCCGCTCGATCGACTGATTGACACACTGCGCAACTGGACGGGCGAACAGGTGGCCGCGCAGACTGCCAAGCAAATGTCGCGAACGTCAACTGGCCAATTAGACTAAAATTGGTTCGCAGTTCTGCTTATCAGCGAACTTTGTTTGTCGGATAGTCTGCGGTTGTTGTTGTTGTTGTTGTTGTGGTTGTGGTTGTGGTTGTGGTTGTGGTTGTGGTTGTGGTTGTGGTTGTGGTTGTGGTTGGCAAAACAAAGTTGATCTCATCAGATTTCATTCATTCATTCGTTCATTCGTTCGACTTCGTATGCGCCACTTTTGCCTTTCGCTTTGTGATGGCCACCTGCCTCAAGTGAATTCAATTAATTTGATAAGAAGCGCCATTCCGAGCTCTCTTCTCTCGTCTGGTCGTCTTGTGGGTCAGATAAAGCGAGCCATGTGCCTTACCTTACTACTTCTCCCAGCCAGTCAGTCACATAATTAAAAGCTCAAGTGAGTTGCAGATGGAAATTCAGATTAAACAAGACGACCACCACTAGAAACAGAATAGAGATGTGCAAATGTCGCTCGTTTTGTCGCCTCTCTCCTCTCGCTGGAAGCTCGCCAAGCCGTCTGCGTTGCGCAACTCCAACTTCCGGCCGTCCAGCCGGCCCGGAAGTCGTGCGGAGGTGTGCATGTAGGGGCCGCTTATAGGTCGACTTGGGTCCGAAAGGAGGCCACTCGCAGTGGCAGTGTGAGGCTGAGGCTGAGGCTGGAGATGGGCAGGCGGGCGGCCCAGTCGAGTGGCCCGACGCGGCGATGTGGTTTGCGCGAGTCTGCGGCGGGCGCCACCTGGCGGGCGGTGGACCTTCCCAACCAGTCAAAGTCATAGAATCAATTTCATTCGCCCGCAACTCGATCGATCGATCCATTGGACCGACCGATCGATCAATCAATCAATCTCGGCCTGATTCTCGCCTTCATTCGTCTCCTTCGTCATGGACGAGCTTGGCTGGACTCGGATCGGATCGGATCGGCTTAATTAAACTGCAGCGATCGGCCAATGTGTGCAGGTGCATTTGGGGCCTCGCCCCGAAAGTGGTGGTCATATTAGTCGTCGTCTGTCTGGAAAATGATGGATCGAAGCAGCGAAACTAAGAAGCAGAAACACCAAAAACCAAAAACCTCCAACTTCGGGCGTCGACTGTTTTTTTCGAGGGCTCACAATCAATGAATGAACTCCAACAGTTGCTCGTGTTTGTGTTTGTGTTCTTTCTGGCTAATTGAGTAGCAAACAAGCGCGACGTTGCTCTCCTGTCCGAGTGTAGGCTAATTTGCTCTCAATTAGTGGCGACTTTCGCAGCCGACTGCCTCTCGGGTGGCCGGCTCGAGCGACTTTGGGGTTGGGTGGTGGCCCTCGGATTGTTTGCGAAGTGAAAATCAAATGGAAACAACAACGAGAACGATATCCAGCCGGTGTGATCGATCACTTTTCTATGTATATGGCTGCTGGGCGCCCGCAGTTGAGGCAGCCCTACAGAGCGTCGTCACAAGAAGACAGTCGCAGCATCATTTGGGGCCGCGCAAAGAAACGCCAAAAGCCAGAGTTTAGTGGAAAGTTTGGCCGGCGACAGTTACACTTTACACTTTTTGTGGCGGCGGCGGCGGCGGCCGAGCCGACATCGGAATGGCGGCCGCAGACGAACAAGTTGGCGCACAGCCACCAAACGAGGCGAATGAGGCCCCATTGCAGCCGCGGACGACGACGACGACGACGACTCCGATGATGATGATGTGAGACGACCAGAATACTAATAAGCTGCGACTTCCGATTCGGATTGAAGACAACACGACGACGACGACGACGACGACGAAGACGACTGTCGGAGTTGGAATGTTGTGCAAGTGGCCGAGGGGCCGCCCCAGCAGTGCCGCCAGGACCATCAAATGCGAGCCGACTGGCTGGACGGCCAACCTTAAATATAACATAAAATAAAATAACATGACGCACCCATTCAGCGAGCCAACTTGATCAATCATCGTCAGCAGCTCGGCTCGGCTCAGCTCGCGGCCGACCTGCACGGGGGCAACGGAAGTGCGCCCTTTGGGGCGTGTCAGCCGCTGTCGCCTAGCATTCCTGCCAATACTCACAGGCAATTCGAGGCGACAGGCGCCAAGTGAATTGGTAGGTTCTATTTATTTATTTTCTTTGGCCGCTGCAGCCTCAGCCTCACCAGTCCGACGTCTTGTTTGCTCAAAAAGGGTTGGGCCGCCTTCAGAGATGAAGCCAAGCGAAAGTTTTGCTGTCGACTGGCTGCCCGATCTGACACTCGAGGGAATTGTTGAGTCGAGTTTGCAGGTCTGTCGGGCGGCGCCGACGACAAGCAAGTGGAGATCGAGGCTGAGGCTGAGGCTGAGGCTGAGTAGAACAAAACTATGACGCCTTTCATCGATCGGCGGCGCCTGGCACGTGGAGTTGGTGGGCACCTCGAATACGTCGGCCCGAGCATGCAAATGATGTACTCTGTTGACATTGTCGACAACCACCGACGGCGTACACATACAGCACTAATGAACTTGTCTCGAGCTCATTTAATTGAGTTTGTCGGCGGCGGTGGCGTCCAAGTGAAGCGTAAGAATTCCTCTTGTTTGGTTTGGCGCCATCGTAGACGACGACGACGACGACGACCTGTGCAAGTCGCCCGACCACCAAGTTAATTGGGCTCCTGCATAAGCCACGACTTCCGGACAGTCTAATTAGCCGCGCGTCCGGCCGCCTGTCTGCTGGGGACTTCAATCAGTGGACTTGTTGACGTGCGTCCGTCCGTCTCGTGGCAGCCAGTCGAAGTGCGCAAACTCTCGGGCGCGAAAGACGAGCCGCCCCACTGGGAGAGAGGGCCGCCTTCTTCCGTTGAATATTAACCAGGCCGACGACGACGACGACGAGCAAGAAGAATAATAGGCAATAACAATAATCATCACGATGATCATCATTATTATGCAACATGACGGCTAAGACGCCGGCGACATTCGCCAGGCGGCCGCCCTCTTTAGTTTGTTGTTGAATGTTAATATGCGAGTCTGTGTTCGACGTGGGGGCCGTCGGTGGCGGCAGTGGTGGCGGCAGTGGCGGCGTCTTATTATTCAAGAAAGTCGCCCGGATTGTATTGGAAATGTGATGCAAATTTTTGGCTTAGCAAAAGCGAACTTGGCCGCCAGCCGACTACAAGCAGTTTCAATTCGAGCGCCCGAATTCGCGTGGCCCGCAGACGCGTCGGCCCCCATCCCGCCCGCGCGTTGTATTAGCGTGCGCGGGCACGACACACCTACTCTATCTAAACACAGGCCGAGCTTGAGCCCGAACATTTACTTGATGTGAAATGCAAATTTTATATATATTATACAGTCAAGTCAAGTCGACTTACGTAGTGGTGGTAGTCGTCGTCGTCGTTCTTGTCGCCTAATTTAGATTCGTCGCTCGACTTTCTTTCTTTCCTCTTCTCTGTCTCTGGCGTCGCTGCTGCTGCTGCTCCTCGTCTTCAATTGGCCGCCGCCGCCTCAAAAAGAACACCAATTTTACTGGTTGGCCGCCATTTCGACTTTGGACCTCAAACGAGTCACTTCTCAGGACCAGAAATCAATACTCGACAAGGAGACAAGCAAACAGTGCCAAGAGAAACAAAGCAGGTAAGTTTTAATTGGAGTAAAACAGTTGCAAGTCGACACTAAACTCCAACCAAACCAGAAGAATGAGCTCGTTGGGTTTATTAATAATTTGCGGCCGCTGACAAGCAACATCAACCACAAGAAGAGGGAGAAGAAGAACTGAAAGAAGAAGAAAATCAAGACTAGCGGAAAGTTTGCGCTCTGATTCGTACACTCGAAATGATTTGTGTGTCGAATGGAGGCGCCAGAGTGACATGAGCAGCAGCGGCGCTGGCAGAGATTCGCATCTTTGCCATCGGAAATGTAATTTAATGTCGCCGCCATCGTCGTCGTTGTGTGTCTCAGATGGCGAGCAAATTTGAGGGCCAGAAAATTTGAATGAAGGAGCGCATCTGATGACTGATGGAGGCAGTAGATGAGTTTGGCGGGCGGCGGCCGAGGAAGCAAATGAAGCTTAACAAGTTTCTGGAGGCGGCGAACAAGTCGACGGCGGCGCGCAGGTCGCTAGAGCCGACAAGTCGCCGGTCGAGCGCATTGGAGCGCAACGTCGACTGGCCTCCATCGGCCAAGTGCGCGCGTGTGTGACGTAATTCTGTCTGTCGGTCGGTCGGTCTGTCCGTCCGCCTGCCTGTTCTCCCTTCGGTCAGGCGCGCCTCTTCACCTCAGCATCAGCATCAGCATCAACATCAACATCAACATCAACATCGATGCCAACATCAACTCGTCCACCGGATTGATACTCGAAAGCCGCAGAAATGATGACGAAGAAGATGAGCATACCAAACAACAATAACAACAACAACAACACCAAGTCGACTTGTTCTTTGCGGCTTAGCTGCAATACTTTCGGCCGTCGAACACGTCCACGCGGGCGCCAGCTGCGGCTCTCGATTCATTTCCGGTCGGTGGTTTGGCCCGCCGACAGGCGGCAGCCGCCGCCATTGGCAGCAGAGTCAAGTGCCACGGAGGGCGACGGCCGAGTTAAAACTATAAAGCGGCGCCGGGCATGAAATTGCCATTTAATGTCTCTGTCTGTGTGTGTCTCTCCTCTCGGCGCCGCAAACAAATTGAATCTTTTAACGATCTGTTTGGTGGCGGCGACGGCGGTGACGACGACGACGAGAACAGACACAGAGGCCTGATTTTAAACTCTGTCGCAGGTGCGCGGCCGACAAGTTGATTTAGTGGCTGCGGCCGAGGCGGCGGCGAGAATCAAACTGTTATTGTTTAATGAAAACTGTGCTTACTCATCGGCCGGCCAGTTGTTCTCGTTGTTGTTGTCGGCGCAATTTCACGCTCGCCAGCCGAGAGAAAATCAGAACAACGACGAAAGCAGCAGCAGCAGCAGGTTGCATTGGGTCGCCTAGCAACTGCAAGGACTTAATGTCGCGGCTGCTACAGCAAAAGCAAAAGAAGAGACGATAGACGAGACGTGACTGCCCGTCTCTAGCGACATTCGCGCGCGCACTCGACTCGGCTCGCCTGGCGTGGAGACAACTCGACTTCCGGTCGCAAACAAACTCCTTTGTTGGCCAACCTCCTCTTTCTTGTCCTCTTCTTCGTGTTTACTCTGCCCTACTCTCTTTGGGGCGAGTTTTTGTTTGTGCTGTCAACTCATCAATGGCGTCGATGTTGGCCGCCACCGAACACACTTTGATTGTCGTCATCGGCGGCGGTGGCGGCGGCGGCGGTGGCAGTGGCGGCGGCCCACTTTTTGTGTTTGTCTCTCATCTTCGTTCTGCTCGTATGACTTGGCCACCAAGTGAACTCGGCCAGCCCGCCAGACAATGCAGATCCCAGCAAGTCGACGCAATCGAGCTGACAATTGGCGGCCTCCTCCTATTCCTTGTTGTTGTTGTCGTCAGCTCGCCAACAGACAAACAAACCCACTGTATTTCTCGTCGTGGGTGGTGGGTGGTGGTTGGTGATTGCTGGCCGCCACGCCTCCTTGTGGTTGGCCGCCGCCACCGCCGCCGCCAGTGCCATTGTTTTAGCGGTCGAGTGAGGGGCAGATAAGAGAAGATAAGGAGAGGACGATTTGAATGATAAATGATTATGAGCCGCGAGCGAGCGAAACTTATCTGCGCGCCCCGTCCCTGTCCGTCGGCGGGTTGTGGCGGCTGTGGCGGCTCTCAACCAACCAACAGCCACCGGCGGGATCGAATGGACGGCAAATCCGTGCGCGTGACTCACAGCCGGCCAGTCGGTCGGTCGGTGGGTCGGTCAGAAGGACGTTTTAAAGAAACTCTCCAGTGGCCGCGCGCTCGCACAGAAGGCGGCCGTCTAATGAATTGGCCGAGTTAACTTGAATTCCATTCAAAAGGGCAGCTCAGAGGCGCCGCCGCCGAGGAGGAGGAGGAGGACGAGTTCACATAGGCGACACTTAATAGACGTCACGTGTGAATCTCGTTAAGTTGGCCGCCTCTCGCCGGCCGCCCATTTAAAAACTCTCAAATCAAATCAAATGAAACGAAATGAATGAATGAATGCCACTGGCCACTGGCTGCTCCACCGAAGTGCTGCTGCCAGTGGCCGCCAATTGCATTGCGTCAACATTCAGCCACCTTCGGCTGGTCGCCCCTCAATCAGGCCTTCTGGAGGCGGAGGAGTTTAAAATGTATGGGCGCGCGAGAGGAGTATTTTGGGGCGGCGAAGTTGGAGGCCGGCGCCATTCAAGGGAATTGAATTAGGGGCCGACTCGGCAAAGAAACGTGCACGTGAAATCACTCAAATGAATTACGTCAAAGTCGCGCGCCGCCGCCGCCGCCGACGACGACGACACACAAAAAGCGAGCCTCCGACGGCGGCCAATTCAGGGCGCCAGTCGGCTAATTTAGAAATTGGCCGACTTTCTCTCTTTTCTCTTTCTTTAAATTGGATTATATAGACTCACAACTTGCTTTGGGCGCCTGCCTCCAACCGAATAGGACCACTCTGACTGGCCAATTTGCAAGTAGTCGGCCGCGAACAAGTCGGAGTTTGCTGAAAAGTGTGCGTCGCTTCAAAAGAGTTTGGCTGCGGGCGAAACAAGACCGCAACTCCGAGTGGTGAAGGGTAAGCAGCCATCGGGCGCTGATGGATCGGCCCGTCGATGAGTCGCTCGATGGGCAGCCCCTTAAACCGGTCGATGAGGAGGAGAAGCAGCAAACAAGTGGCAAGCGCAGCCGAGGCGGAAAGTTATTAATGATCAAGTGGCCGCTGGTTGGGGGCGGCGGCGACGACAAACGAGATGGGCCCGCCTCGTTGACTGGCCGCCGGAGATCATACTATGACTTACTGTTGGGACGGCCACGACGACCACTGATCGTGAGAGAGGCAAACAAACCAACGCAAATGATCTTCTTGATTCCAAAATGATGGATAAGTTGGGCCAAACGACGAGCGAGCAATGATTTTCGCGCTTCTTCGCATTGTTTCCGGCGCCCCGAACATGTCCACTAGGCGCTCAAGTGGCCGCCGTCGCCGTCAACGTCAACGTCTACTCTCGCCTGCAATCATTATTATCGTCCGCCCGAGACGGGCCAATAAGCCGGCGTCTGCTCGAATTTCTCTGCTCGATTCGCCGTCGTTGTCGCTGTCTTAATGATGTTTATTTAAAGCTCGGCTTGCGGTTAGATATAACCCGCCATATCAACTGGACTAGTGGAGGGCGGCGCAGATTTTCCAGTTACGTGCGAAAGTCTGCGTGTCTGTCTGTTTGTCTGTCTCAGCTTGAAGTCAGTCCATGCGGAGCCACTGAGAGAGGCCGAAACAATGGCCAACTGCGGCCAGCAAAGACAACAACAACAACAACTACGACGACGACGACGACAACAAAGGCGCCGACTTGAGAGTCGAGACTTGAAACACCAGCACTCAACTCAACTCGACAGTTGTCACGCCTTCATGGGCACAAGTCGGGCCCGAAATGGGGTGGCCGCCAACTCTTTCCAAGGCAACTACGGCTGCGGCTGCGGCTGTGGCGCCGGCCGACGCCACTTCCATCGATCATCAAGCCAAGTGGCGGAGATTTCGGTGCACCAAACAGCGAAAGCAGACCAAAGTAAACCAAACAGACGACGACGTGCGGCCGATCAGTTTCAGTCGCTGGGCGGGCCGCAGCTTATCAGCCAGCAGGTCGGCCAGTTAGATGAGCCAAATCTCGAGCTCTGGCACGTGCAGATATTCTCTCCTGTCGCTTCTGGTGTCGTTGTTGTTGCCGTTGTTGTTGTTGACGACAGGCAGCCAGTCGACGACAACAATAATGATGGCCGGCGCCAGTCGTTACGTTTGCTGCTTTTGTTTGTTTGCTCGCGAACGCAGCTATGCGACGACCAACCATCGACGGGGAGCAGCCGGACGACGTTCAAGACGCAAACAATTTACATAGAGCATCAGTTTCATCCCATTAATGGGCGGCCAACGGTCGGTGTCGCTGTGGACGCTTCCTAACTGTCGTCGGCGACGTCGGCGCCACTGTAACGAAAATGAATTGCCGCGCGATAATCATTGCTGAGTTCATTTGGCCCATTTCTTAGGTTGTGTGTCGTCTCTTTGGCGGCCGTTAAAGTCGTTACTGGCCGCCACCACTGGCCGCCACCACTTGAGAGAGTGACGCCAACGGAAGTCGTCGGGCGCCCACCCGCCATGAGAAATACGACGGCCGCCAGTGGGTGGGTCGGTCGGCCGCAATTAGCGCCCATTCATTAGGTTTATTTGCACTCAATTGAGTTTGTTTTATTGACTTTGTTTGTTTCTTTTTATTTCCTGTACGCCTCCTCAAGTTGTTTGGCTGTTCGCACGGCGCCCAAAACGGCCGCCCATCGACCTCCTTAATGGCCGACCACTGCATTAACTACTGCACTGGCCCGCCAAGTGGACAACACGCATAATGGCCAATTCCAGGCCGAGCCAATTCAATTCTTAATGACTTATTATTGTTCTGGTGGGCCCACATCTATAACTGGACGCCGGACGAGTCTCCAGCTGCCGCCCCTCGCGTCCAGGTGAGCCGCCACTGCTTTCTCTATATGCTGCTGGTGTTTAGCTCAATCCGTAAACTTCATATTGGGATACACGCGCTTCCTAAACGACTGCCATAGCTCCTTGACGAACTCCGCCTGGTCCAGGTGACAAAACTCGTACCTGAACAGCTCGGCCTTGGTGTCGGCCGTTTGGCGCCCCATGAAAGCCGTCCATAGCTATCGGCGCCCAAATGTTCGCCCGCCAAATAAAACAGGCGCAGGATGTTCTTGTCCACCTGTTCGAGGTAGGCCGCACACGGACGTATGATGTACTTCCTGACCAGAGCCTTCAGTTGAGCGCGTGTCAACTTGGGGCCACCTGTTAGGCGAATAGTGCTGATACACCGAACGATGTTCGTCGCGTAGGCGCCAGCCAACGATGGACTCGTCCGAGTCGCTCGCCTCCACCAGCCGGCCGAGGATGATCCCTGTGTCCGATATGGCTGTGCGGTCCAATTGAGGCCCACATTCATTTGGTCCACCTTCAGGCCGAGCTGTCTGTTCTCGTAGCTCCTCCAATCGGCCAAAACTGCTCGTTTATGAACCAACGGAGCCGATCATAGGTCAGCTGGCGTTTGGGCATTGCCTGGAGGGCCTTGTTGAGTCGCTCGGCCACAGAAGTCTCGCATCTGGCGGCCAACTTCGATAGGAAGATCATTGTCATATTGGACACTCGGCTGCCGTCGCCCAGCTCCCTCTGAGGCCTTCAGGTTGAGCTCCAGTACGGCGGCGGTGCTCACATCGCACCTGTTCGCCTCGAGCAGCTCGTCCATGGCCAACAACAGGCGGGCGGCATTGATTGCTCGCGCCGGCTTCACTATTTCCCCTGCTCAGCTCGTCGCTGAGATGCTTTAGCTCCCTCAGATTGACCTCTAACCCACGCGAATTCACCTTCTCTCTCCAAATACCGCCCACATTCAGGTACACCTGGCGGCCGGGATACTCGGGGATCTTGTCCAGATTGTTCAGCTGGTTGCTCTGGCTATCCTTGGCACTCTCAATAGGGACCACGGCGGCCGTTGCCAATAACAGCAAGATGGATTTGTAGGATGCACTTGAAGGGATCATTTTGAATGTTTCTTATTAGTTTAATTATCATCACTGTCAAGGTTATGTGAATGGCACACAAACGAAGCGTCAAATCCAGGCGGATGCAAGCAGACGGCAGGTGTGGAGCCGCCCCCAACCGAGCCAATCAAATGAACAATCTAATCTAATCTAATCAAATCATAATAAATTTGTCGTCGACAATATAAGAGGAGGCGTATTCATTTTGAATGTGTTTATGTGTTTATTCTATCAGCAGCATTGATGATTGCACTTGCGGCCCCGCAGCGCCATCTATCGCGAACCCTTGACACGCCTCCCAGGACATCCACGTTGCTTGTGGCCAGAATGTAGGCCCGCCAGAGTTGATGGCCGAGGATGGGCGCCTCGAAATGACAAAACTCGTACCTCCATTGATTGTAAAGGAATGCCACCTCTTTAAGCGTCAATACTTCCATCTTAACCGAAGCCGCCAAATAGAACAACTTGAACACATGAGCGTCCACCTGTTTCAGGTAACTCATGCAGGGCCTTGTGAGGGTCTCATGTAGGACCTTTCTAAACACTTGTTGGTCCACAATCTTTGGCCACTTGTCGCCGTTAGGCAGCGAATAGTAGAGCTCTCTGCCGTCCAGTGGCTGCGGATGGACGCGTGTCGCCCTGAACATTTGCCGCAGTATCAGTTGATGCAGCTCTAATGGGTCCAGCTTTACATGTACGTAATCTTTAAATGGACGCCTCGACCAGTTCATCAGGAGGCCTATCTGTGTGAAGCAGACGGTCACTGAGACGCCGGTCTTCTCTCCCCACTTGTCGATGAAGTCATCGGTCACGAAGATGGTGAGGTTGTTGTAGCCTTGGTCCTCGACCAGCCTGATGGCGCGCTCGAGGTTCTGCTCAACCTGACCTTCGCAAAAAGCCACAATCTTGCCAAAGTAGTGGTTGATCAGCAGCTCCAATCGAACGAGTGGCTTGGTTGGCACCTCCTCTCGGGCTCTGGCTCCCGCTGGTGCCACCTCAGGCTTAGCCTCAGCCTCGATGGCCCTCTTGGCGTTCTCAATGGCATTGATGTTCAATGTGGCCGCCCGAGAGGTGACATTTGTGCACTTCTCCTCGTCCACAACGAACTTGAGCGCCAGCACCAGATTGACGGCGTTGATGAGCGCCATCGGCTTGATCGCCCGATGGGACAGCTTATTCTGAGAGCTCCTCCAGGTAGGCGGTGTTCGCCTCAATGGCGTCCGTGTCCACTCGTTCCTCGAGTAGCTCCTCCAGCTCCTGGAAGGCGGTTAGGCCTGGATAGTCGGGCACAATGTTTCTGTTCCATTCCGTCAAGTAGGCCTTGTCTAGCTCGGTGGGCGCCTGGCCACACTGGACAGAAGCAGCAGCCGCCAGCGCCAGGACGACCATCAGCACGATGGACACGCACATTCTCGTCATGTTGTTTCTTATGTTAGTAGTTAGTTAAATTGGAGTTGATGTTGTTAATTGTTTGCACGTCAGGTGAAAGAGTTCCACTGAAACCTGTTGAGAGAGGGACGTCCAAGGTTGAAGTGCCTTTGGTGGCCGACCTCAGCAGTGGCGACTCCAGCCGAGCCGGACGCCGATACCGGCGGCCGCCTGCCAACAACGAGAGAGCATTCAGTCAGCCAGCCAGCCAGCCGTTTCTATGGTCCGTCAGTGACACTTTGAAGGTGCAGTCTCCCAACTAACGGCCACATCCGACGAGTAATTGATTGAGTCCAATTGATCGTGTGGATGCCGGAGAGTAGAAGTGGCCAGCCAGCCCACTAGCGACAGTGTTTGTTGTTGCGCCAAAGAGCGGCAAGGCGAAACAAATCGCCAGGCTCTCGGAACAACATCGTCGGGCTCAATTAATTGGAGGCAACACTTGTTGTCGCCTGAATTCAGTTGTGAATCTACTCTACATGTCGTGCCATCGAACGAGCCTTTGTATTGGTTTGTGTTTGTGTTTGTGCGGGAAAATTTTCATTTTTTCTGCCTGACGCCGCTGCTCTTTTGGTAGTCGTCGTCGTCGTCGTTGTCGTTGTCGTGACTAATAACAAGCGAAATGAGTCAAATAGGCTCATTTAGCTTTAGCTTATGTCATGAGTTCAAGATTATTCTTCAAACTGGAACTAATTCCATCTCAACTACTTAAATGCCGCCAAACAAACAAACAAACACACACAGGATGCATGTGCGTATCGCCTGGCTCACCTGTTGAACGAGCCGGCCTTGCTGGGCCTGTTTGCAAATGTAATTAATGCAGGCGGCCGCCGATGATGGCCTACAAAGACCACTGCTCTTGGCTGGCTGTGTGTTTACGTTGAGGCCAACTTCTATGAACATCAGAAAGCGAGATAGACATACACTAACATACATACAATAGAGGTGTCGTAAAGGCGAACAATAAACAATAGCACTCATATATGGTTGGTGTCGTCGGTCGATGAGGTAAATGTGTGGAATGCAGTTTTTCATGTAATGTTTTTATGTACATCATCGCCATCGCCATCATCATTGCACCCAAATAGATTGAGCTAATCGATGCGAGTCAAGACAATAATCACCACTGATAGGAGCTACTAAAGAGAAGAGATAACAACAAGCCCAAACTCGAGTGTTCGCCCAAGCTCAGAGCACATCTCAAGTGCAGTTAATGATTATCGCGACATACCGACAATCATCAAGTTGTTTTCACTCTATTCTTTGTGTTTGCTTCAACAATTATCGCCACAATAATCTTCCAGTCATATCTCCGAGCCAATCCAATCAAATGAAATCAAGATCTTGTGCTAAGCGCCGCTCAACAACTACAACTACATCCCAAAAGATCCTTTGGAAACTTGTAAACGTATTAGTGGTGGTGGTATTTGCGTAATTGAATGACACTTGTTGGCGCCTTCTTGTTTGCTAGTTAATTACACAAGACTCTCGCCCGTCGCCCGTCGCTCGTCCACTTCACTTTCACTTGTCTCGCGCCAGAGGCAACATCAATGAATGTAGCTCGCCAAGCCATTCATTGCAGGTGACATTCAAGAAAGCAGGGGCATTCAATCAGTCAGAATCAAGTCATCAACTTAACTAGAACAAAACAACATTAACAACAACCAGAATGAGCCAAGCCAATGAGGTGAATGGCTCGAACAGAGGCAAGAAATTCCAGGAGAGCAGCCCAATGAGATGCTTCTTCCAGGCACTGGTCCGCAAGAAGCCTATGGACGGACGGACCGACACCAACTTGAACAGGTGCCTGAATCTGCTCGACCTGACCACTTTGGGTGTTGGTTCGACCCTCGGCCTGGGCCTGCACGTGCTGGCCGGCCAGGTGGCCAGCAACAAGGCGGGCCCAGGTGTGGTGATCAGCTTCGCGTTGGCCGCCATCGCCAGTGGCTTCTCGGCCCTCTGCTATGCCGAGTTCGCCGGCCGGGTGCCCAGGGCGGGCTCGGCCTATGCCTACAGTTACATCACCGTCGGCGAGTTCGTTGCCTTCGTCATCGGCTGGAATCTCATCCTGGAATATGTGATTGAGCGGCGTCGGTGGCGCGCGGCTTCAGTGGTTACCTGCGTTTCGTTTGGAATCATCTCAGTTCAGTGCTGATGGGCACCTCCACGATGGCAACAATGACATCACCTGACGACAATGACGACCACCACCACCACGACAAGCATTCAACTATGAACCTACTAAACGGAACCAGTAATAGCATTAACTTTAATCTCAGCCAATTGGCGGCGCCACTGGCTGCGGTGGCCGGCGGCAGTAGTGCCAGTGATCATATTCTTGATTCAGTGGCCATCTATCTGATGAAATACTTCGATTGGATCTCCATCGCCATTGTGATCGTCATCACCGCCTTCATATTGTTTGGCGTAAAGGAGTCCACCAATGTGGGTTCTTATTTTCACCGCCGTCAACTTGACCGTCGTATTGGCGGTGGTTTTCGGAAGCCTCACCTCGCTCGACCTCACAATTGGCGACTCAGCAAAGACGAGATCCCTCGGGGCTTCGGCGAGGGCGGATTCCTGCCCTATGGCTGGTCGGGCGTCCTGGCGGGCAGTGCCACCTGTTTCTTTGGTTTCATAGGCTTCGACACCATCGCCTCGAGCGCCGAGGAGGCCCGCAACCCGAAGAGGAACGTCCCATTGGCCATCCTGTTGTCGTTGTTCATCTCCTTCGTTGCCTATATGTCGGTGGCCATCGTCCAAACCTCCTGTGGCCCTACTACGACCAGAACAAGATCACCATAATGCCCTATATCTTTGGCAAACTCGACATGCCCATCACCTACTGGGTGGTGCTGCTGGGCGCCATCGCGGGCCTGGCAAGCTCCCAGCTGGGCGGCCTCTATCCATTGCCCCGGATATTGTATTCAATGGCTCAAGATCGTCTCATCTATGGCTATATGTCGCATGTCAACAAGCGCCTCAAGCTACCTGTTCGGGCCACCATCATTGGATCCATGTTTATCGCCTGCTTGTCATGTCTGCTCGATATTCAGGATTTGGCCGACATGGTGTCCATTGGCACCTTGGCCGCCTACAGTCTGGTGTCGTTGTCGGTTTTGATTGTCAGATACGAGGACAGAACAAGTGACACCGTCGACGATTCCACAATCCTCACCAGTCGACTGAGTTTCTCGGATATCTCAAGTGTCCAGAACAACAACAACAACAATAATAGTAAACCATGCAGCTCATCGTCGTCGTCGTCGCTTCCGCAGCCATTACAGGACGCACTGGCCAATGGTCAGGAGGCCCACAACAAAACAGCTGGTCAGATGCACGAAAATAATAATTCGCACCAGAAGAATATTGGATTACTGAATCACCAGCTCGACTCATTCGCCAATCCAAAGAAACAACAAAAGACTTCAGAATGTAAGACTAGTCGACCAAAACTGTTGGATCTATTGATCACTTGGAACCCGAGGACAATGAGCAACAGGACGATTCCATTAGGAGGCCCGACGACGAGACTAGTCATCAATCGAAATTATTAATATCGCTGATCGTCATTCTAACTATTATTTTGGATATCTTAGCCCTCTGTTTAACGTCCACTTCATCACATACTGATGAACAAACAAACAACTCGAATTATATATCCAATACATCAACAAGTGAACAACAAGAGTTATTATCATTATTAAGTCCTCGTACTATATTGTTGAGTATTGGTTCTATTGTGTTTGTTGCACTGATGGCCGTCATATTGATGTTGTCCCGACTACCAGTGGCTAAAACACCAAGCGACGACATGTTCCAGGTGCCTCTGGTTCCATTGACGCCCACATTAAGCATTCTAGTCAATACATTTCTCATGCTCAATTTAAGCTACTTAACTTGGGTTAGATTCACAGTCTGGATGTCCGTTGGTTTGTTCATCTATTTCACCTATGGAATTTGGAACAGTCAAGGCTATTTGTTGCGTCTAGATTAGTTAGTTAGAACAACATTGAAAGAGTCGTGTGTAGTATATTTAAGTATATGTTTAAGTTGAATACATAGTTGGGCAGTTCATCTAAGAGACAGAGGCAACATCCTAACCAAAAACACCACCACCAACAACAAATGAATCTCATCATTTAACGATTAAAATAAATTACAGTTCATGAGACAGTCGACTGGACATCATGCAAAATCTTTATTTGTCGATAATGTCCTGCGTGAATATTTTTGGCTAAGACGAGGAAGGGCCAACCAGATGCAGGTGGACGACCAGGTGTAGGAATGCATTAAGAGAAAGAAGATGAGGAGGAACATTGAACTACTTTTGTTGAATGAAGATTACATAGTAGGCTTCTGTTTCAAATGGGTTTGCTTGATCTCTCGTCGTCGTCGTCGCCGTAGTCGACAACAAGTGGCTGCCACGACGACGACGATGACGACGACCAAATACTCAGACCGAAATGCGAAATTAGCTGGCGGCCAGGTGTGAGATGGTTTGGTCAAGCGAAAGAGTTAGCTTTGTGTGTGTGAGTCTCTCGAATTTGAGAAGAGTTTAATTTAGCTGCCAGATGAAGGCAACAACTACGACGATGGCGGCGGCAACTCCTCACGAAAGGCCTAACGAGAAGGCATTCTGTTGAAGTCGCCTGATGGATGTGGCTCTCGCGAGAGAGAAAGAAAGAAAGAGGCAAGCAAATGCATGAAGAAGATAATAGTTGGCTCTCAGAGCAACCAAAACAACGACAACAACAACAACAACAACAACAACAACAACAACAACAACAACAACAACAACAACAACAACAACAACAAGTTTAGACTTGAAAAGCCGCGACTAGCGAGAGTGACCTTGAAAAGTCGAGGCATTTGCGCGGTCGGCCGATGTTGTTGTTGTTGTTGGTCGATTACATTCAACGGCCGCCGTGGCCGCCTATACTGGCCAGTTGAGTTGGATGAAGGCTCGACTCGAGCCATTAGCTTGCATTGCCGCAGCCGATGTTGTTGTTGTTGTTGTCTCGTTTCGTTTGCTTCGCCTGCCTCTCAAGCGGCTCGGATTTGGCCGACGCCGTCCGCCGACTGGATTTGATTGCCTCGAGAGACAGAGCAGAGAGCCGAAACAACAACAACTTCGGCCAGCTTTGTAGTTGTGTCGGACATGGCAAGGCATTTGGCAAGCTAAAAGTCAAAGTCCCTTGCAAGTCCAGTTGGCTGGTCGGTTGACGGTCGAGCTTTGTTACTGCGTCGTCGAGATTTCCTCCGAGAGACCAAACGCAAGTCGCCAGGACGACCCTTTGATTGCAAAACTCGGGTCGCTGCATTTCGTAGAGGACGACAATGACGGCGGTGGCGGTGGCGGTGGCGGTGGCGGTGGCGGTGGCGGTGGTGATGGCGGTGGTGATGGTGATGGTGGTGGCGAACAAGTCCATTTTGATTTACCTGGCACGTAGGCGACTTCACAGGACAGGCAAGCGAAGGTCCACCAAGACTAAGACTAAGACTAAGACTAAGATGGAGGTGGAGGTGGAGGTGGAGGTGGCAGCTTGCAAACCCGCCAACGATGTCGACAAACAGCCTCGCCTGGCCGTCCCTATTCCGGCGGCGCCCGCCGCATAAATAACGGCAACATTTGCCTACCATCCGGCTGCAAATCCACCTGGCGCTGCCAGGATCATCTGATTATGGTGGCTGTGGTGGACGTCCATTGCCGACTGGCGCCCTGATGGTAGCTGCGACTGATCCGCAGCAATGGAAATCGCCATGATTGTGCTCGTAGCGGTAGATGGATAGATGTAGGCAAAGTGTTGGCAGCTGGCCGTTCAATATTAGGCCGACAACGAGGCCGACGTCGTCGTCGACGACGATAACAACGACAACGAGGGCGCCAACCGAAATAATAATAATAATAATCATAATTGCAAACTTGGCTGTGTGTATTTGTCTACATCTACCTTCATGATAATATTTGCTCTAGTCTCTGTTTCTCGCTTTACATGGGCACAATCGCCATCGTCGTCGTCCTCCACGTCAAATCAGTTTGCATCTGGGCGAACGGCACTGAAAACAACGAAAACGATGGCAACCTGATGATGGCAAGAGAGATGAGATGATAGTAAACTGAGAGAGTGAGGAGAAATGCGAAAACAACAACTGACAATCATCTGTTTCTGTCCCGCTCGATCGCTAGCTCGCCCAAATGTAATACATGCCGCCAATTGGACGATAGACACTGTTTGTGCCTAAATTATTATTGTTATTTGTATCATCGCCAATTTGAGTAGCCTCACCGCTCGAGCCAGCCAGTGAGCCAGTCAGCATTGTTCATGCGCCTATGTCTGCTGGAGCGATAACAATCCAACAACGTGATTATCATGTCTATGTTATAACAAATTGAAGGCGCGCGTGACAATAAACGGCCACGGCGAGAGACTCCATTTGTGATCTACAGAAACATACACAGGAGTAGCGCCAGTTGCCTAGTTAGTATGGCCGTCAATGGATAGCAAAGCTCACGTAAACTTTGCTCGATTGTTTCTAATCTAAAATTGACAACAACAATAACAACGTTCGTGGCGCTGCAAATACGCAATACAGAACATCCTTCTCATCCTTCGAGAAAGATGGTGAGACAGAGAGAAGACAACACAATTTCGCCGTTTTCTCTCCCATTTGGGCACCAATAAGGTACGTTTAATATGCGTGCTAAAAACCTGTTCAAAGAGTGGTGGCGGTCGTCAATCAGGTGGCCACTGCTTGTTAGCCAGACAAGAGTCGACTCGAAAGCGAGATAAGCCGCCGGGAAGGGCCTTCCAGTGCAATTGGTCGGCTCGCCACGGCCGATGGGCGAATCAGCAAGTGGCTGGCGAGACGACTGCGAGTCTTGTGCGCGCCTGACAGCTGAGAAACAGTGAGAGTGCAGGTGACTTTTGCTATAATCAAACTCCTCGGCGTCGTCTTGTTCTTGTTCTCGAGGCAGTTTTTCTTTTGCTTTTTCTTTTGCTCGGCCGTCTCATTCAATATCAACCTTGCGACTGGTTAGCCAGCGAGGGACGTAATCATGGCGCGACGATTATGATGATGATGATGGATTTCAGGCCACAGGCCGCATCGGACAGGTAGAGGCAAGAGGTGGTGGCGAACGACGATGTTTACGAGAACGACAAAGACTTCTTTGTTGTCTCGCTGCTTAATCTCGCAAGTTTCGATTTAGAAAACAACAACAACAACAATTTCAAGGCTATGCCTGCGAGAGCTCGCGTTCGTTCGTGTGGCTCACCTGGCGCTATCGTAGCCTCGCCCGGCCTCTGATTTGATAGAAGCCGCTGTTGTTGTGTTAGTCGTCGTCGTCGTCGTGATGGGAAAATTGAACAGATTGGCGAGAGTGAGTCCCTTTAAACTCGTATTTATTCTGCCCGACTCCTCATAGTCAGCCAGAGAGACAGCCAGCCAGCCAGTCTGCCGACGTTGATTTAAACTCGCGCGACCACTTTACCAGTATTCCTGCTGGATGGATTCAACTGTAGGATGTAAACAACAACAACAACAACAACAACAACAACAACAACAACAACATCAACACTGAGGACGAAACTTAACACTGCTGTTATTGTGGTGGTCGTTCTAGTATGCCTATTCGAGAAGAGAAGAGAAGGCAACAGAGTTTCTGGTCATTTAAAGTTCTGCCATAGATTCAACTGCCACCAACCACCACCACCACGACGACAACATATCCTATTCCTTACACTGGCTGCCTCTTTGCGGCTCCTGTCGCCGTTACTGCTACCACTGTCGTTGTTTTTGTTCGCCTCAATCCAAATTGGGTTCACTTATACGATACGACCACTACGACGACGTCGACCGGCCCCAAATTGCATTGCGTTGGCAGTGGATTTAAATGGATCCTATCGGAGTTGTGTGCAATTCGTTATCACATCCTCCCTATGGCCGTCCCCGGCATTTGATCGAGAAAGTTCTCCCGATGTATAGCCATGATAGTTCGCTGGGTTGGCCAAGCCGTCGTCGTCCTGTTCGTCGTCCTCGACGTTGGCCATTTGCACGAGCCCGACAGATGACGAGTGGGGTCGGCACACACTCAGGCGCAGGTTCGGCCACGGCTGCGGGCGGGGAAGGAAAACGACGAACACTGGCCAGTTACACTTATCAACATTGCCATTTTTGTGCGCGCATTTCGACAAATACTGCGTGTGCACAATCTTTTTCCGCCTCAGTCGCGCACAAACAGTGCAGCTCACAGTAGAGAAAGGCGAAAAGTTTTGGTGATAGGTGTACTGGCCGCCCCTACAGCGGCCGTAGAAGTAGTGCAGTGGTCGCTCGTGCATTTGATACGAGAGAGAGGGGACGGTAAAGACGACGCGCGGGGATGGCAACTGGACAGGACAGGAGTTGTGTTGATGAGATCAGGCCCAGGCGGGCGCAATGCGCAAAATTATGCGCTGGGCTCGGCCCGGGAGAGCTGTGGGTGTGCGCTTGTGTACAAAAGTTGTTTACAACTTTGTGCTTGTGGACATTCTGCTCGCTCAGCCTCTGCAGTGCAGTGAAGGTTCTCGAATTGATGCGTTTTGTACGCGCGGTACATTTCAAGCGAGTGCATGTGTGCAATTGGCGTTACACTGTGAAGGCTGAGCGCTTTTGTAAACTACACAAGCGCATCAGTTAATGGTCTTGTTGTTGTCGTTGTCGTTGTTGGTTCGTTTGTTCGTTCGTTCGTTCGTTCGTTCGTTCGCCTGTTGCCGCCGCTATTTGTGAGTGCGCCTCTCGTCGGTTCATTTCAGGCTGCTGCCGCTGCGGGCCAGTCGCATAAACAGACGCACAGACAGACGGGCAAACAGACTTGGCTTTTCTTCGTCGTCGTCGTCGTTTCTCTTCATTGGCCGACTGCATTCGCCCGAGCGAATTTCTGCCCCATCGTTGCGCCGTCGCCATCGACGTCGCCGCTGTGTTTGTTGCCTCTCCTCCTCTCCCCTTCGCTCTGCCTTTGGCTTCCCGATCATCTCAAACAACAACAACAACAACAACAAAAAGCGAGACGACGAACCACAGAGAGAAGGCAGCGAATTCGTTCGGCTGGCGAACAACAACTGAATCGAACGAACGAATAGAAGTCGAGAGGAAGTTTTCCAGTTCGATAAGAGAATTTGCTCTTCAGGTTCGCCAACATCCAATTCGGTCTGTCTATTTGGATCCCAGTTCAATTGCCCAACAGTCATCATCATCATCACCAACCACCAACCACCACCACCGCCACCATCACCTCCAACTTCATCATCCAGTCATCGGCTAGGAGACATTTGACGTTAAATAAATCTATATCGATTGACTAGAGAACACGACAACATTGAAAAGAAGAGCTTAGACAAGAACAAGAGTCTGAACAGATGATAAATCGATAATTGAATAATTGGCTAATTATTATCATTACATATTGTGTTATCATCGTCGTCAATATCAACATCGTCATCTTGACTCATATTGTACGAAATGTTCAAAGTGATCTAAAACGAAAACAAAAACAATCAAGTCGAGAGTATTAAGTGATATAAACATATTCGTACATGAATGAGGTGTCAATTTGATTTGATCCATTTTAACAACAATAAAATGTTCGGCAATTGATTCATCGTTTGGTAATTGAACTACATCCATATAAGATAAGCACCCACCACCACCACCACCTATTCCAAGCTGGTAATATTCGCTATTGAATCTCATGAGGCAATTTCAATATCCAGAATAATCGACCCCAGACACTAATATCTTCCAGCCGAGGATAGATGTAGAGGATACAATTGGAAAGTATATCGAATCAATGAAACGTGATAAATTCGCCAAATAGCCAACACACACTCATGCTCAAATCATATTGGCAAAGTAAAATATTGATTGCAAGTGAAAACATCCATCAAGTTGACTTTCGTGATTTATTGTTCGTTTCTGGTTAGCCTCAGGATCTCTTGCAATTGTTGCGTAATTTCTAGTGGAACAGGTAGGCAGTTATCACGACAGTCTCAACACCACTATCTCATCACGTCTGGGTGTCGTTGAGTCAGAGCTCCCAGGTTGCCATAGGCCAGAGCAATCCGATATCTTGATGACCATTCAATCTCATCTCGAGGTTTTCCATGCTCGTCAATATAACCACAATATTCAATAAGCAATATTAGCGAATCGAAGTTGAAAACTTGAATCCATCTCACCTGAGACTTTGTTGTCGATAGAGGCCATACAACAAACTAATCATAGGCCTTTTGAGCATATGTTACTACCTGTGAATTATTGGACTGAGAATAATTATTCAACTATTATAAAGCCTACACTGCAATGGGAATTTGATTGACATAGAGCATATATTTATATACCTAGGGTATATTCATTAAGAAAATCCATCTCAAAACAAAGGAATACAATCGTATTGTATCGGACAAAACATCTCAACAAAGTCAATCGGGTCATATTGAATTTGAATAACGAGCATTTTAAATATTGGTTAATTCATCAAAATGTTCAACTTGCGATTTGTTTTAATTCACCACTAAGCTATTATATTTAATACTATTATCATTATAATTATTATTATTGCTGATATAAAATCCATTACAAGTTTAAGCGTAACAAATGTAACCGGTTAAAAACACAAAAACAAGAGAGTAGATTATTAAGTAAAAGGAGAAGTATATATCAGGAGCAAAAGTATTTTGCAACGAGCCAAAAAGCATCCGTCGAATTGCTGAACTATTGATCGATTCAGTTGGTCTAACGCAACCGTCAAAGGTTTATCTCGGCCTGATTTGGTCACCTAAGGTTAACCACTCATATCCAAGAGGGGCCATTCATTCTAAGACATATCTAGCGCTAGCGTGATTGCCATAGTCTCGTCATCGTCCCAAGCAACCATAAGCTTCACAACTAAATACTATAACCAAAACGAAAACCAAAAAAAAAGTTTAAATTCAAAACCCTTAGTGATAAATTGCAAGTAAAAGCTGCAAGAGCAAATCTCAGAAGCTTAATACTTTACGCTCAACCAAATATTGGCCTCACAAAAGTAAAACAATCATGCTCATGATGGAATGTAGTATGCCGAGGCAGGTTCCTCAGGCACCTGATGGAAGGGTAAACAGACGAAGACGTCGACGATATTCAGGCGGCCAACGCCACCACTTTGGTGTACAGAATTTCAACCAAAACCAACAAATAACAAAACCATTACCATAAAAATTACAATAACTATAACCACCACCACCACCACCAAAATCAGCAACACAACCACCAAACAAACAACAACGTAACAAGACTACACTCAAACTTCAGGACCAATCCTGTGGCACATCATCAACAACACATCATCATCAACAACAACAACATTAATACTTCAACCAACATTACTAGTCAGGTAAATGGTTTGAGTGGTGGTTTAGTCAATGGTACTGTGCACCAGAGAGAACAGCAACCTCATCTTAATAATAATCAGCATCAGCATTATGATCATGATAATCAACAGCATTCATTCATTATGGGATCATTCTTGGAGGACTCAATTGACGAGCTAAATCTTGGCGCCAACTTGATGATAAGCCACGCGGCAGCCGTGGAAGTGAAACCAATCGAGCAAGATCGGAAAGTCTCCGACCGTTCAATATCAGCATTTGAGTCACTGAGCAAACAATACGATCGCGATAGTGACATCACGCGAGAGATGACAATCGATGTCAGCCACCAGCCGACCTTATTGACATCTGACGACTGCAGCTCCGGCGCGGTCAGCGGTCACTCGCCTGATGGAAGCGACACTGGTTGCACCCCACCACTCATCGTCATATTCATCGGGATGTTGCGTTGGCAGTGGCTCCACCACTGTCGATGGTTTCTGTGCGCCTAGCGGCGATCACCAACCATCTGTTCTTGGAAGTGACGGGGAACAACAACAACAGCCACAACTAACAACATCCTTTGTGCACAACCAGAATGATAATCTAATTACTTGCGTTCAAGAACAACAACGTAAGAACTCAACTGATGAAGAGGGTTTCCTAGAGCAAGAAGAGGAATTCGATGGTCCACGCCAGAGTGGCGGGTCAGTTTGTATCAACAAGTTCAACAACATTTACGAGCTGACAGACAGGGTACTCGGTGAAGGCTCAAGCGCATGTGTTTACGAGGGCTTGAATAAGTTCACTAAACAGCGGGTAGCTGTGAAGATTATCAAGAAACGCCATGGACTGCGTAGATCTCGTGTATTCCGTGAGATTGAAATGTTTTATCATTGCCAGAAGCACACCAACATCATTCAATTGCTCGAATACTTTGAGGAATCTGACAAGTTCTATTTGGTGTCTGATAAGGCTGAAGGTGGCCAACTGTTGGCCCATATCCAAAAGCGAATCCATTTCACAGAGAACGAGGCCTCTCAGATTGTCAAAAACTTGGCTGAGGCGCTAAAATTCTTACATCAACGTGGTATAGCTCATAGGGACTTGAAGCCAGAGAATATCTTATGCCATTCGAGAGTCAATTATGTCCAGTGAAAATCTGTGATTTCGATCTCGGCTCAGGAGTTATATTTAGTCATTCATCGTCGCCCGTTTCAACGCCCGAACTATTAACACCAGTGGGTTCGGCCGAGTTCATGGCACCTGAATTGGTGGACGCACTTAAAGGCGAGGCGGAGTCTTATGACAAACGTTGCGACCTGTGGAGTTTGGGTGTAATCATTTACATTCTATTGTGCGGCTATCCACCATTCTATGGCTGCTGTGGCTCTGACTGTGGCTGGGAACGGGGCGAGTTTTGTGAGTCATGCCAAGATCAATTGTTTGTTAGCATTCAGGATGGTCTATATGATTTTCCCGAACGCGAATGGGCCACAGTGAGCGATGAGGCGAAGGACCTGATACGTCACCTGTTGGTTAAAGATGCCAGCCAACGGTATACCGCCGAGATGGTGCTCAACCATCCCTGGGTCAAGCATGGCGGTCCCAGGTGGACCAACTTCCTGGAAACGCCCAGTGTCATTAGACGAAACAATAGTGCCAAAGATCTGGCCACGTTTGCCGAGAATGCCAACTATGTTAAGCGTCTTGTATTGCAGCATGAGACCAGCTCAAATCGGATCAATGAGAACGAGGTATCCTTCGAATGATACAGATGATGATAACTTGTAACCATGGAAAGAATGACAGCCAGAAAGGGAATGAACGAATCAAAACATGTTTGAACGATTATCATGATTATGATGGTGGTGTGGGTGATTCTCATGATTGCGAGTAACACTATCAATAATATTGGATTGCTGTCTAAACAAAAAGCATTGACTCAACATCAAAAGTAACATAAGATTTGATGTCAACAAACAGTAACATCAGAAACAAGAAACACAAATAAATTTTCTATAAAACTCAATACCATTCGTTCCTTTTTGTCAGTTGAAATTTAATATAATCATCATCATGCATATATTCGACTGCCGACATCTTTGACTAGCCACCGAAGGGCTCCAAGATTTTATCTCCTCTTACAGCACTGACTGGATACAGAGCCCAATTGTGTGTTTTGATTGCCTTCAAATTCAATTTCTGTTCGATTTGTTCACTACTCAGAGCCCCAGGTAGGTCTTGTTTGTTGGCCAGGACGAGAAGAGAGGCACCAGCGAGGCGTTCCTCTTTGAGTAAATCGTGTAGCTCATTTGAACAGGTCTCCAGTTTTGGAATATCGGCACAATCAACTACCCAAACTAGGGCATCTGTAGATTCAAAATAATTTTTCCAATAAGATCTTAGCGACTTTTGGCCACCGACATCCCAGATGTTCAATGTATAAGGGGAATATGTGAATGTGCTTATCTTGAATCCAAGTGTTGGCGCTACCAAATTGATGTCCTCGCCATTGAGTCTCTTTATGATAGTTGTTTTACCAGCATTATCTAGGCCTCTGTTTACATATCATGTGTAATTGAGATTCTGGTTAACAATTGTCAAATATATTTTGGTAAAAATCTGGGATGACATCCTTGGAAAATGAAAATAAATCATTTTCTTTGCGTTTCATGGTTCTACTTACAAGACTAATATCCTCATTTGCTTCTCTTCCCGGCGTACCTTCCTAAGTATTTTTGTGCAAGACCATGGTTGCATTGACAATCTATTTGACAGATTTAATATAGTATATTGTCCTCCGGAGACCTGACCTCGGATAGTAAAATTATATTTGGATAAATTTATGAGCAATACAGATTGAATACAGGACAGGTACGTCATTTTCTTTGTGAACTGAACGTCAGTTGACGCGGCCGGCAGAATATCCATTCGCAAATTCGGTGCGAGCGAACGTGCGTTAGTTTTGCCTGTGCGAATTGTATAAAAACACGCGGCCGACTGAACACAATAATTCCTGAATATTAGCCTATCCTTTAAAAATTAGATATCAATCTTTGAGATTCAAACTATTATAATTATATTGACTGATTATATAAAATATTATTTTATTAATACAAGATGGCTGACGACAGATTAACAACACTATACAACCTCTCGGAAGAGATGTCAAATGCTGGCACAGAAGTAAAAGAAAAGGTAAGCAAAGAAAGGTTAAGGGAAAGGCGTATATCCAAATATTTTCCATAACATCAAACTAACTAGAATATCTCTCACCATTACCCCCACTATACTGTATTAATTAAACAAATATTTAACAAATATTAGCATGAAGATCATTACAAGACAATTATTGAGTATCTCAAGACATCCAAGGACCTGGCAAGGAGCGCGTCATGGCCGCCCAATCGATAGCCCGCTTTTACAAGTATTTTCCAGACCACGAAAATGACGCTTTTGATTCCATCGTGGACCTTTGCGAGTCGCCTGATGTGGATGTTAGAAAACATGCAACGATGGTCATGATTGCCATTTGTCGTGACTGTAAACAGGTTGTCAGCAGGGCGGCTGATATATTGATACAATTGTATCAAACAAATCAAGCCTCCGAGGTAAATCTCATCAATCAATCACTGACAACATTATTGAATCTCGACATAGAGAGCTTCCTCAAGGTATTTTTTGAAAATTTCGAGGACGGCGACAAGATGGTCCGCGACAGGGCCATCAAGTTTTTGTCGTCAAAAATACATACTGTTGATGCGAACTGTATGACGAAAGAGGTTGAAGAAAAATTGATGAATTACGCAAAGAAGGCGATGGAAGATGTGACAAAGGATGAATTTATTGCCTTTGTTGGTATATTGAGTAAATTAAAAATCTCCAAGACAGCTACAGGCCAGGCAACGATTGTTTCCGCCATCAAGTCGCAAGTCGAAATGGACAAAGACTTCGACCCGGACAATTTGGATAAGTTTCTATTGTGCACTCAGCATACGATGCCATTCCTATCCCAGTATAACACGGCCTCCGAGTATATTAATTACATATGTCTCAAGATTTTTCCCTCACTTGAAAGAGTTGGCATCGAACGCAAACGACCTAAAGGTTTTGCAGGCTCTGGCCGAGCTGTCGCCAAACATCATCATCGAGGACGTTCCGAAGCACATAGATTTGGATCAATGCGTTCAGGCTGTCTACAGTAAATTATTGGAATATTTGCCAATGCCGCCTGATGTTGTTGAAGAAACAATAGGACAACAGGCAACCACGACGACAACAACAACAACAACCACTATCACAACTAGTTCGACTGATACACCAAAAGAAAATGACGACAAGAAACCCGAACAAGAGAAAGAGACTTCAGAGACAGGCGCCGAGTCAAAACCAGAAGGAGAGGCTGCATCAACACCAGCACCAGCAGCAGCAGCTGATCTGAATGGCAAGACGCAAGAGAAACCATCTGAGGTATCATTAACAAAGTGTTGTTGTTCATTTGGACCAACAACAACAGCAACAACAAGCGGCAGACAAGTCACAGCCAAGCGATCAGCCGAAGAAGGTAACCCAACGTGACACCGACTTTCAATTTACTTATATTGAATATTTATTGTACACATTCGTTCAATTATGTCGCCACAAGCCGGAGCTATACACTGAGGCCCTACAGGCAGAGAGCAGGAAACAGTTGTTCCACCTGTCGAATGGGTGCAAGAAGTACACCAATGCGCTGGAGAGACAACTCGCCGGAGTGAAGCGTCAAGATCTCATGTTGGAGGAGAACAAGCTCAGAAGTGTTGCCCTGAGAACAACAAAGAACATCTCCACGATGATTGTTGGCCTATTCAAGAGGCCGGCCGACTTTAGGACATCTATAACTTTGTCATGTAAACCCATGAAGGTGGAGCCAGTCCAGGCATCTCATAATGCAACCTCTGCTCCTGCCAACACAGGCGGAGACAGAGCAAACCAAAACAGTAGATTAAACAAACAACAGTATCACAACAATAACAATCGCGGCGGACCGCAACATCACCACCACAACAACAACAACAACAACAACCATCGCCAGGTAGGTCAGAAGAACAAATACCGGGAAACTATCAGTCGGATTATCGTGGCGGAAACAAGAGGCCACGCAGGTAATGATTGGCAAGACAGCTAGCCTCGCGTGTCCATTGGCCGAGAAAGAGAAGACTACAGAGAAGAAGAATAAGACATCTAATTACGTCACTTCGGCATCATGTAAATACACACAGCCCCTAAATAATAAACTTAATCTATAATGTCGCCACGAGAGGTCGTTGGCGTCGTGTCAATTGAACCATTTCTCGCGAATATGATTATTTGGCGTCCAAGGTGATGAGGCATACACATTCGATGGAGAACCTGTGGCCAGTTTGGTTTATCATTTTGAATAGAATTGGAAGATGAAAAACAGTTTTTGCCGCCGCCGCCGTCAGATAGAATAAACTGGATTAATTAATTCATGAATGGTCGATTGTGGTTGTCGTTATTGTTATTGTATGTTGAAACTGTCGAAGTGTTGACGAGCTCGAGTCGGATGTTATCTCGAACGGAGATCATCATTATTATCTTTGTCGTCGGCTCTGAATGAATGAATGAATGAGAGAGCTTGGCAACTTCATTAACGGCACGCGCGTTCATTATTGTCATCGATCATCATCATCCTCATGTTGCCAGTCGTCGCTTTTGTTTGTTTATCTCATGTCGTCTCATCTGAAGAGAGTTGAATTGTCGTCATCGTCATTGTCGTCTTCGTCTTCGTCGGAGGCAGAGGCAGAGGCGGCTCTTGACTTTGATGTGTCATGTGAGCGAGTTACCTCTCTTGTTGTGGCCATCCTCTCATCCACTCATCCACTCATCCACTCATTCGCTCGATCTTTCTCTCAATTAATTAATTAATCAAGTTTATGTGGCCAGCATATAGAGCGCGACTGGTTGCAAGTAGACAAGTCGAGTTCTATGGATGGCGTTGACGCACTGCACACCTCGTACGCTGACGAGTTCATATAAATTTGTCTTCTTCTTCTTCTTTAAAGTTGTCTTCAAAGTTGTCGTCGTCGTCGTCGTCGTCGTCGTCGTCGTCGTCGTGTTTAGTTTGCTCGCAAAGTTGTCATAAGTAAGCCACTAAATTAATTATTATTCCCATCCAACTAACACAGTGGCAAGAAGAAGAAGAAGAAGCGGAATTGCGCCGGCAAGCTTCTGGTCTCCTTGGCGGCCACAGAACACAGCACTGGAAAGCTTATAGAGTTTGCTCAACTGCAAGTTGTCGTAGTCTCAGTCCTCATCGTCGTCTTGTCAGGCCTGTTGTTCGTCGCCAAACTGCTCGATGTTCAAGCAGCTACCTGAGCTCAGCTGGTCGGCCTCGCTTTGGAGTCGACTGCCGCCGTCAAGGAGAGAACTCGAGACACAAGTCAACGAGGCGTGAAGGTAATCTACGCCAAGACAGTTTGCCTGTCATGAGATGAAGCCAACTGCTGGAGAGCCAAAGCCAGAGAAGATGAGCAGCTTAATCTGTTTAATTAGAGGAGAGCAATCATTTGGGAGTGCATTTTCGAGAGGCTTTGTTGACGAGCTCTGCAGTGGTCGGCGTCGTCACGTTTCAACAAGTTGCTTGCCGCCTGTATGAGCTTCCAGGTGGCTCCTCTCGACAGTCGCCGCGGCAAATGACTTCCCTTCTCACCATCGTCACCTCGATCGGCCATATCTCGCGAAAAACATGGAACTGCCTGAGGAGTGAGTGAGTGGGAGAGAGAGAGAGAGAGAGAGAGAGAGAGAGAGAGCAGAAGCCGCCGATGTCGCTGTTTGATTAGCTTTAATTGCTTCTCTTTTCGTCGGCTCCATCCAGTTAGATAATGAGCAGCATCTGTTTCTTTTTCGTCGTCGTCTTCTTCTTCTTCTTTTTAATTAGCATACATCACATGAGCTGAGCCGACGTGAAGAGCTTGGGGCGAATGGAAGAGAGCCAAATAAAGATCGAGAAGCTAAGATTAGGCCGGCGTTGGCGCCATTCCGAGTAGCTACTCTTCAATGACGTCCACGACGACGAGTACGACGGCAGTGGCAGTGGCGGCCATCATTGGAGGCATCTGCCGATTATATTGCATAATAATTTCAATTTTGGTAGCGAACCGAAGCGTCGCCAGGTGAGGTAGAGGCAAAAACATGAGCGTCAAGTTGCAAAGAAGATGGAAAACATTCGACTCTGCCGGCTTCTGCTCTTTATTCCTCCTCTCCTCTCCTCGATTGGATTGCATTGCTTCGGAAAGAAATGAAATGAATTGAAATGAAACCAAACCAAAGAGAGCGAGCGAATCTACCTGCGAACTTGTTTGCCTTTGCCTAAAGTCGTAAAACTGCTTGCTGTCGTCTGTTCGCTGCTTTGCGGCAGCTCCCGACCAGCCCGAGATGTAGAGTATACGCCTGTCCTTGCGGCCACTTACCTGGCCTGTCGTGGACTGGCTGGAAGCTGGCGACTCGCGAACGGCAAGCGGCGAATGGCGGATTGGAGGTTCTGCTGCGGCGGCTACGACTGCCGCGGGACGAGCTCGGCTCGTTATAGGGCCAGATTAGCTGACTCTAGCTGGCCCATTTGGGTGCTGTGAGTCTTGTAGATGATTGTCGTCGTCGTCGTTTTGTTGGCTGTTGTTGTTGTTGTTGTTGTTTAGAAGAAACTTATCTGCCTTTGTCATCTGGCGCGCTCGCATGCAACTTCTAGATTCCAGTCGAGCCAGTTGTTGGCGGCCAGTGCATGTAGTAGTGGCGGTGGTGGTGGTGGTGGTAGTTTGTTTCATGTTTGCACCTGCCGAAAGCAGTCAAATGGCTCGGCCACGCCGCCTCTCCGCTCTGCTCTGCCCACATCGGCCGGCCAGCACACACAAACAACTTCCGCCCGCTTCCGTCGGCCGCCGCCGACACAAATCCAATTAGTTTGGTTGTATGGGGCGAGGGCGTGGCCGGCGAGTTGTCTACACGCCGGCCCCGCCCACCTGGCTTCGGATTCCCTGGGGGCAGCCGAGAGGTGGTTTATGGCTGCAGTGGCGGCGGTGACGACGACGACGGTGAGGATGATGATCTGGATGATGAGCGCAGGCAAAACAAAGACAGATTATCAAGACACTTCCACTTAGTTGCTGTTGTGGCTGTGCATCTGAGACTTGTTTTTCGCTTTGTTTGCACGATTTGTCCATTAACGAGCGGCGGCCAGTCGACGGCGCCGGCCAGTCGCTTGCAAAGTCACAGGCGGACTCATCTGGCCACCGATACTCTCTCAGAGGTTGGACACAAATCCAGTGAAATATTGTTCTCCTTGGCGTGGCCGGCGCAAAACTATCCAGTTGCGTGCAGTTGCGTTGGTCTTTTCGTCGTCGCCGTCGCCGTCGACGGCCAAGTTACGCAACACAAATCGCGCTCGAGGCGAACAACAACAACAATTCGGCCAGTCGCCCAGGTTGTTGTTCGGCTGAGATTCTTCTCTCCTTTTTGTTTCCACCACCACCAGCAGCAGCCCGAAATGAACTCCTCCGCCCTCATGTCCGGCCGACTTTAATCCATAATTTGCACGAAATACGCCCGCCCGCCCGCCCGCTCACTGTAGATTCATATCTCACGCCAGCCGCCATTCAGATCTATCCAGTTGTGTTAATCAACGGCCGCGGTGGCAGTGGCGGCGGCGCCGGCGCCGGCCACTGCAGTCGATAAGGCAAAGGTAAGGCCAGACAGGCAACGCGCAAAGGCGGATGATGTTGTTGTGTTCAGTTAATTTGCGCTTCCCACCGAAAATTATGCAAAATTATCCGCATGCAATACAATGCAATGGCAGCGCCGCCGATCATCAGCTGCCCCGTCGGCCCACTACTACCGAAAAAGGCCGCCTCTGTTTCCGTCGCCCAACTTACGTAACCAACTTCCGCGCCTTCGCTTGCATCTGCCTCTCTTCCTCTCAGCCGCTCGATTCGACAGAGCGCACGACTCTGGCCGACATTGGTGAGCTGGCCGATGATCGCAATGTCCGCGCCCGTTGCGGTCATCAGTCGGACATGGAGCTGTCTGGCGCCGCCTCTAATCTGGCCAAAGAGAAGTCGATCAGTCAGTCAGTCAGTCAGTCAGTCAGTCAGTCAGTCGGTCGGTCGGTGAGTCGGTGAGTGAGCCCCAAATCGACCGACGGCAGATACACTGGCCGTCGGTGATTTATGGACGTCTCCTTCGTCTTGGAAGTGGTGCCCGTCGATGGGCGACATTCAACATTCGACGAGAGGCGATGAAATCGGAATTAGCGCGCAAGTGACACACATTAATTGTCCGGGCGCCTTCAAGTTGAAATTTAAATTGCCCTCATTTGAGCCATCGATCTCGCAAACTTGTGAGACGCCAAATGTGTCTCATCTATTCTAATGATCGAAGTTGTTGTTGTTGTTGCTGTTGCTGTTGCTATTGAGCAACAACAAGTACATTAAATAAATAAACTCGCCCAAACATGAGACGAGCAAAGCCAATCAAGGCGGCCATTGTTTTGTCTGCGCCTTTTGCACTAAAACATTGGCCCGCCTGTGGTTTGCTCACTGTAATGAGCCGCCACCAGATGAGCCGCCACCAGATGAGCCGCCTGTCTGTCTGTGGGCGACGTCGATAGGCCGCCGCCGCCGCTGCCGAGCACCAGCGGAGACGACAATCCAGCCCAAAGGAGATGGCCAGGAGATGGACACAGAGGTTAATTGAAGCAGATGATAATGCGACCTAAACTGTCTTATCTAATGAGACTTGCGAGCGGCGGCAAAAGCGAGCTCTGGCAACTTGTGGCTACGTCGCGAGATGAGGCTGACTTGAGCCAGCAGCAGGCGAATCCAATTGGAGCGACTTGTTGTTGTTGTTGTTGTTGTTGTTGTTGCTGCTGCTGCTGCTGCTGATATACGTCGTCCTTGTTGGCGCCACTCATTTTCATCTTCATCTTTCTCTCGTTATTTACATTTCAATTTCACATTGGCTCGTCTCGCTCGCCGCCACATTTGCTGCCATTGTAAGCAGAAAATGTTGTTGTTCCAGTAGCTGTGGCGGAGTTCATCATCGTCGAGCATTTGATTGAGTTGAGCAGATGAGAAGAGGCAACACAACAGCAACAGCAACAAGTGAATACACAAATCAGGAAAACAAGAAGAAGAAGAAGGAAAAGGAAATCTCAGCAAAAAAAGCAACGAAATAGAGAGACATGACACCAAATATGAATGGATTGGTGACACATCGCCGCCACCGCCGCCGGCTGCTGCTCTGTGTCTGTTGTTGTTTGCTTGTTTCGGTAAGTTAACACGCCCACAACCACTTCATTTGCACGAGCTCATCGACTCCTCCAGCAAAGCCAATTAACCTGAGCCAACACACCTCTACAGCTGGTCGCTGGTCAGTTCATCGACTCGTCCGACTACTCGGACGCCTGGCCGATGGCGCAGCTGCGCCCGCAGCAGCCGCCCTTGGGCCTGAGTCTGGGGCCGCCGTCGGCCGGCCAGCTCGGCCAGCTGGCCAAGTCGCCCGCCTCCAGTCTGTTGGCCAGCGAGTTCTTTGCCGCCGAATGGAAGCGTCAGGCAGCGCAGGCGGCCCAGGCGGCCCAGGCGGCCGCCACCAACACGAGACCACAACAGGCGGCCAATTTAATAAACAACCTGTCGCTGTGGTCTGACGAGCCCGTCTATTCGGCCACCCTCGACGGGGCCTTCCGTTTGGACGAGTACCATCGGCTGGAGGACATCTATTCGTTCATTGACCGGCTCGGCGGGCGCTACAACAAGAGGGTGCACGTGTTCACTGTGGGCCACACTGCCGAGGGCCGGCCCATCAAGGCGCTCGAGCTGGTGAACAACGCCACGGAGGCCGACTTTGTGTGGTTGGACGCGCTGACGCATGCGCGCGAATGGATCACCGGCTCCACTTTGCTCTACGCCATCGACCGGCTGGTGGCCCGGCCCGGCGGCGGACCAATCCAAGCATCTCAGTCGGCTGGCCTTCAACAAGAACTACATCATCATTCCGGTGGTGAACCCCGACGGCTACGCCTACACCTGGTCAACCAACAGGATGTGGCGCAAGAACAGATCAAAGTCACAGAGGGCCAGCCAACAGTGGCGGCAAGTGTCTGGGCGCCGATCTAAACCGCAACTATGGCCACCTGTCGTTCGGGGCGAGGGCGCCTCGGCCGATCCATGTTCGCACATCTACAGCGGCCCGGCGGCCTTCAGCGAGAAGGAGACGCGCGCCCTGGCCGACCTGATGTGGTCACTGAGAGATAGAATCAAGTTCTACCTGACCATGCACTCGTTCAATCAGCTGTGGGCCTGTCCGTACGCGCACACCACCGACCAGTCGGCCCACCTGCAAACGCACCTGCGCGTCCTCCGCTCCATCCAAAGGGCCGTCCAGGACACCGAAGGGGTCCACTACGAGATCGGACCCCTCAGTACGTCGCTGTATGTGGGCAGCGGCTTCGGCATTGACTTCGCCTACGACCAGTGCGGCATCGTGCACAGTTACCTGGTGGAGTTGCGCGACAAGGGCGCCCATGGCTTCTCGTGTTACCTGCCCACCAGATTATGCCGACGGCGCGCGAGACCTTTGCGGGTTTGCGCGCCGGCTTGCGGGCGGCCTTCGGCTAGTCGTCGTCCATCTGTGGTGGAAATCATTATCATCATAATAAAATGGAAATTCCAGTTGTTGTTGTCGTTGATGTTCACTCATTAAAGTAAAATGCATTTTATTGTCGTCGTTGTCCTCGTCGTATATTATGGAACTCCAACTTTGGCCAGGTACAGCACCCAACTGTAGTGGACGGCGCGACAGGCAATAACAATAATGGAAACTGAAATTAAACTCCTAAACGGCCGTCGATTGCCACTTCATTTGGGCCTTTGAACTTGGCTCACCGGCCGACTGACTGGCGGGCGGCAGCCTTTCGCGGTGTGGCCGACAGCCAGCCGACAGTCGAATGAGTTTGCTCGGCGTCATAATTCACATGCGCCAGGAGACGAAGCAGCAGCAGCAGCAGCAACAGCTACCTTTGTATCATCGCCACTTGTTGACGGCCACTTGTTGTAGTTGTAGTTGTGGCCGCTGCGGAAACTATGAAATGGCCGCTTGAGGAGGAATGCTCGTCTTCGCCACTTAAATAACAATAACAGCCCCCCAAATGAACAATGCACAATATTACAAGTTACCTGAGACGACGAAGACGACCATTGAAGAAGCGAGAAGTGTTGGGCAGCCGAGAAGGAGAATTAAAACACAGCCGCCAAGTCTCGCCAAATCGAGTAGACTTGTCGGCGCTCCCGCAGAAATTCTTTGCTGTCGTAGTCGTCCACTCGGCGGCGGCGGCGGCCCTCCAGCTCGTCGTCTGGATCCGGTTTGGTTGTTGTGGAAGCTGGCAAATGAAATGCAATGCAATGCAATGGAAGGCCGGCCGGCCAGTGGTCATCGTCGTCCCCTTCCATTAGCAGAATTTCACTTGGCCCGCCTCGCCTGAAAGCTTGTTTCTCGGCCGGCGTCGCCTCGTCCTCATAACTAATCATAATGATTCATCAGCCTCGACAACGACCACTACTATTAGAACTACCAATGGCCGAACACAAAGCGCCGCCTCTAATGAGATGTTACGCAAGCCAAGCGACTTGTTGTTGTTGTGTTCAGTTAACTCTAAATAATAGCGCACATCGGCCGCCGGAATTTGGCCCCCGCCGCCGCCGCTGAAGAGTTGCAGCCGATTTTCTGGAAACTCGCCTTTGTGTGTCTGTCCGACTGTCCGTCCGTCCGTCCGTCCGTCCGTCCGACTGCCAATGTCGACTGACCACAGAGATGCGCCAGAGTTCACCAACAGCAGCAGCACAAAGGAGCTCACCTGCACTTCTTCGTCGGCCATTCGTCAAAAGTCGCCTCGGCCCGACGTCAACTTTTACTTTCTAATCAATCAAATGGACTCTCTTGGACGCGCACACAAATAGATTAGATTATATTGCACAGTCCGCAGAGAGTTCAGGTAAATAAATGCATACAGCAGAAGGAGAGCTGAAATAATTTGCGCGCCCGACGAGAGATTCGGATGAACGATAAGGTTGCACTCGGACGGCTCGATAAGGCCACTCTATTCGTCTAATTAGTTTCGATTGAATCTATCTGCCAGTCGAATTGGAGGGACAGAAATTCAAACTCCCAAAGTGAAGGACACACTTATTAGACTCACCACAACGACGACGACGACCCGAACTGGAGTTGGAACTGCATCTCCAACGAATAAGTGTTTGCTCTGGTCAAGTTTAATGTCGCGCCGAGCGGTGAGCTTTAATTAAAGTTAAAGCCGGCAAAAAGTAATGCACATTTCATCTGGCGCCTGTCTCGCCTGTATGTCAGTATTAGTGTGCATTACTTTTATAAGGCCAATTTGGGTGCGATACTTTGGGGCGAGCATTAATATCAACGACGGCCACGGCCACGGGGACGGCGTCGACGCTCACCTGTGGCCGCCGGCGACAGAGATTAGCTCCTTTAATCACCTTTCGGACGAGGCTGTGGCCGCCTCTTTAATTAGGCTAATTTGTCCGTCTGCTTTGATTGGCGGCTGCGATGGCGGCCGCTGAAAGTTGGCTCGCGAACGACAACTTCAGAACCTGCGCCAGCGTGGACGTGCCTCTCCGCTCGGGCGTGCCTCCCTAATTAAGGCGCCAAACTTCATGGCAAAGCTAATGTCCGTCCATCCTCAGGCGACGTGCAAACGGAAATAATTGGTCCCGTCCCTCTGTGTCGCCTATAATGAACTCACCTCTTAGGCCACCTAAACAACGCGTGTCTCGGACGGAAGTTGCAGCCGCCGGCCTGGACGTGCCCGACCAACTAACTGACTGACTGACCGAGCGACCGACGGCTTTGGCATCAACAACTTCCGGCCGTCCGGCCAGCCGACATCTTCCTTCAGGTCGGCGAGGTTTGCACAACCAATAAAGTACACACATTGAATGGCCGCCAGTCCACTTTTATGATCTCATTTGGTTGTCAATGAGGCGAGTTTTTGTGGTTGTCGCCGTCGTCGTCGTCGTCGTTTTATTGACTTGAGTTCATTCAAGTTTATATTTGTTTGCTCAGTTGGAGACTTGAGGGCCGGCCAACAACCGACACAAACAGCACTCGAAAGAAAACTTTGTTTGCCTCGTTCTCAGGTGAGAGCCAAACAAGGGGCTCCCATTCGACTGCTCATCCGCTCGCTCGTTTGTTTCTTTGCTCGTCCATGAAATTGTCGGACGCGGGCCGCCACGCCTACTCGGCGCATGCCCGCCCGCAACGAAGAGGCCCAACCAGCGCCCGCACGAGTTCCATTCGATGCAACGTGCAGCTCCGCCCTCTTTGCTGATTGACTGCTCGACGTCGGTCGTGTCGCTCACTTCCGTTTGCAGCTACTACCACTACTACCTGTTGGATTGAGAGCCGGCCCAAGTGATAGTTAACAAGCGGCGCGAGTGGTTGAGTCACGCAAACGAAGCCAGCCATGGACAACAACAACAAGTGGCCGCTGCCAGTGGTAGTAAGTCACACAGGGCAGCGACTAAAATTAATTAGATGTTCGCTCGAGGTTTCGCCGCCGGTCGACTGGCCGGCTGCAAGTCTATATACAGCAAGAGGAAGATAATAGCCTTCGTTTGAGTCCAATCTATTTGCCCCTCGAAGGCGGCGGCGGCTGTTGCCAACTTGTGAATGAACTAAATTTAATGAATGAATTGGCCGCAATGAGACGCGCACGTTTCTTCCACCTGAGTTTGTGTGTCTTCTTCATTCTGCTCCTCTTCTCCACCTTCTGCCTCGTCCTCATCTGCACCTGACTGAGTGTTTGTGTTTTCATTGGGGCTCGAGCCAGTGCAGGGCCGCCATTTAAGCGATTCCGATTGCAACTGAATTCGTGCAACGGAAGTGAAAGTCGTGCAAAACAACTTGTTGGCTCGGCCGGGCCATTCGCCGAGTGTCGGCCGGCCAGCAAATAAGTTCAGTCTTTTGCCTGGCTCGTTTAATCATGACGACCATCATCAGGCGGTGGCTGCTGCTGCTGCTGCATCTTACAATCAAGTCCATCGAATGAGTATCATCATCAACATGATGTTCATCGCAATCAAGCGCAGGTAAGTTTCATCTTCTTCTTCTTCGTCTGCTTCTTCTTCTCCTCCGGCCGACCATTGAAGAAGACCTGAGTTTGGAGCCGCTGCTTTGTGTTGTTGTTGTTGTGGTGCGCGATTGGTCGCTGAAATTGGACCAGACGCCGAATTGGCGGAGAAGAATTCCGAGCAAAGCGAAGAAACAAAGCGAATCAAACAAGTTGTTGCTGGCCACTTGACGGCGCGAAATTGAGCTCAAGCAACAGCAGTAGTAGTAGTAGTAGTAGTAGTAGTAGTAGTCGTTGTTTCATTCAAGCAACTTGTTTGGCACGACCACTGGCAGGAGGAGAACAACAACGTCCGGTAGTTTGCCGCCTTCTCGCCCGAACGACTGCCGAGATACTCGCCAGGTGAGGAGAGGCAGCGGCGGCAGTGGCGGCGGCAGTGGCAGCAGAAGCGGCGGAGCCATCAGCAGATCAAAATAAGACGAAGAACAAGTTCTGGAGTGGTCGAGTTGGCTGTGTTTATAGTTGGTGGCGGTGGTGTAGCTTATGGCGCCGCTGTGGATGTTCTTGTAGTAGTTGTTGTTGTTGTTGTGCAGGTAGGCCAGCAGTAGCAGGTAGCGCACCTGACGTTTGTTGGCAGCCGACCAGAGCCGAGCCGAACCCAACAACAGGTCGCCTCTAAGCTCAATCAAAATATAATATACCTGCGTTGATGTAATTCGCCCAAATGGCAGATAATGCGCGCCGGCCACATTCGACTCTTGCGGTGGCTTCTGACGTCACAACCCTCGAATTGGCACGACTTTGTTCGACTGACGACGACGACGACTAAGAAGACCAAGACGATCATCTTCAATTCAATCTCGGCTTCTACTTCTTGTTTATCTCCTCGAGAGGCAAATTATATGAGTGGCTGTGTCGAATGATATCCTCGGCCGTCCGCTGCTGATGCTGCCGGCCTGTCGATAACATATACACAACTGACGGGCAGCTCATTAGCCCGGCCAGTCGGCGTAATTGAACAAACCGACCGACCTGGCCGCTTGGACGCCAGGCGGCGCTCTCAGTGGCCGCCTCAGCCAAGTACCATCATCTGTAGATAGCAGGAGCTGCCCATAGGAAATTGGGTTAACTCTCTTCTCTTTATAGGCGCACTTTTAGGCGCGCCCGTCTCTCGTGTGGATGTCGTTGCGCAATTTGTAGAGGTTCGTGTCTGTTATCGTCGCCAATCGGCGAGAGCGAGAGAGAGAGAGAGAGAGAGAGCGTCTTCGTTTGTTGCTTGGCCCATTGTTGGCAAACCAACCACGTCGAGGTTATCTTTAGCATCGTCATATTAGTCGTCGTTTAAGTCGTCGTCTCCGATGATCAAACAGTGGTTGGCCGGGCCACTAGAAACTGTCAACTTGTTAACAGGCTTTCCATGGACTCGCCGAGAGGAGCTCAATTTCGTCGTCTTATTGGAAGAATTCAATTTAATTCAATGCAATTCAATTGTGTTGAGTTGTGTTGTTTCGTATTGTGCAGGAAAAAGGCAAACAATGCAAATGTTCTCATCTCATCTCATCGCGACGGCGGCGATGTTTGTTGGCTCTTTGTTTTGTTTACCAATCGCATACACCAGCCACTTGTGACTTTCTTTTTCTTGTTGTTGTTGTTGTTGCTTTGGCGTCATTTCAAGAGACACCAAGACGACGACGATCATCTTCTGCTCCTCCGAGTGGCCTCCAAGAAGTACATGAGTGGTCGGGCAGAAGCGTCGCTTTGTTTATGTAACGACAAACAATCCAACTTATCGCTGTTTACACAACAACTTGCGACGCGTTAATTAAGTTGTATCTGTCGCCGAGATCAGCTCCACTGCTGTCTCAACCCCGAAAGTGAACGCAAATGAAGTAGATGATGAGTGTTGTCTGTGTGGTGGGCGCCTTCAGTGGACGGGCGCCACAACACAAGTCGTCGGCTTTCCAAACGAACAAAGAGAAACATTGACGACAAGAGCTCTGATTGGGATTTGAGTTCATGGATTTAATTTAAAAACTTCTACAGGTTTCGTGGTGGTGGTGGTGGTGGTGAGAGTCAACTAAACTAGTTTGTATTGAGTATATTAATTGTATATATTATTAATTAGCTAATTGCGGCCGCGTTTGTTGTTGTTGCTGCTGTGTCTGTTGGTCGTCCAGGCCGTCCACCAAGTCCAGCTCTTCGTCTGCCCCATCGTCATCGTCATCGTCATCGTCATCTTCATCGACCTCCTCCTCCTCCTCCACGTCTTCTTCTATTTCGATCTCGTCCTCCACTTCAATCATTTCGTCTTCTTCGTCCTCGTCTTCTTCGCCTAATAGATGCCTACCACCAGAAGAGGATAGGTCGACCTGGTCGCCTGTGGCGGTGGTGGTTGTTTGTAGGAGGAGTTGCTGGTCTCCACTGACTGTATCGGCGGAGGCGCCCATGACGAGCATTGTGTGGGTTAGATTGTGGCGTCGGAGGTCGCAGTTGCGCCTGAATTCCTTGCCGCAGTCGTCGAACTTGCACATGTAGGGTTTCTCGTCGGTATGCGTCCGCATGTGGGTCTTCAGGTTGGAACGCTGATTGAATACCTTCTTGCAGACGTCGCATTTATGAGGCGAGCCCTCCTGGTGGATCATCTTGTGGACGGCCAGCGTGCGCGACTGACAGAAGCCCTTCTTACACACAGAACACTGGAAGGGCTTTTGTTTGAGTGAATGAACCTGTACGAGTGGCAAAAGGGACATTCGTTGGGGGTTAGTTTCATGAATTGGCCTATATATAAAATCAATAGGCACTCAATCGACAGTAATCACGACACTTACCTGTGGTCGCGCAGATGGTCCTGGCGCCGGAAGGCCTTGTTGCAGATATCACATTTATAGGGCGCTCGTTTGTGTGCGTCCGCTCGTGGATCAATAAGTTATATGACTTGGTGAATTGGCGCCGACAAAAGCGACAGATGAATTCTATATGTGAATGTGTCGGTGAGAGGTAAGTTAGCAATATAATCAGTTAGTTTCTATTAATGGTGAGTGGTGAAGTTACCAAAGACTCTAATGATGAGAATATATCTATCAGGCGACTTACCTTTCTTTGGTCTACTTGAGGCTCGGCGGCGCTGCATTCGCCGCTCGATAAAGGAACTTAGGGCCGCCTGTTGCTGGTGCTGCTGCTGGTGCATCTGCTGCTGTTGCTGCTGAATCAACATGTTGGCCATGAAATAGGACAAGAAATTGGCTTGCGGCTGATTGTTGTTGTTGTTGTTGCTGTTGTTGTTGTTGTTGAGGGCGGCTGCTGGAACCCCATTTGGGTGGTTCTGTAGTGCTGGGGGCGCCTGCAGTTGCGGGCATTGCTGAGGTGGGCCTCCAGTGGCCGGTGCAACTTGAGCGATGACATTGAGCGCCGGTGCAGGTGGCTGCGAGTGTCGCTGCTGGTGGTGGTGGGACTGATGCTGAGGTGGTGCTAGGTGTGAGGGGGCAGCTGTGGGTGGAGTTGGGAGACCCGGGAAGGTGGCCGAGGGCCTACAGGTGGGCGCTGACGCTTGGGTTTGAGGCTGGCCTGGCTGCTGCTGGTGCTGCTGCTGCCTGTAGGCCGCCATCGCTGCCTGAATCTGGGGCAGTCCGAGGGCGGCCAATTGGGCGCCCAGCTGGTTTCGCCATTGGTCTGCCGCGGCCGCTGCTAAATGTTGTTGTATCTGTTGTTGTTGCTGTTGTTGTTGTTGTTGTTGTTGTTGTTGTTGTTGTTGTTGTTGCTGCTGCTGCTGTTGCTGTTGGAGGGCGATCAATGCGGCCGCTGGATAGATCAGATTGGGCTGAGGCTGTTGTTGTTGCTGATGGTCCTGCTTGATTGGAGATGATAGAATGTGCTCGATGCTGAAGGGAAGAGTTGGCGACGGCCGGAGATCCATTTGGCGGTGCCGGTGCTGGTAGTTGTGGTGGAGATGGTTTGGGTGGTGGTGGTGGTGCTGTTGGGTCGGCGAGTTGGTGGGCCTGTTCATTGTGTTGCTGTTTTGATTTAGGCGAGTGTCTTGATTGTTATGTGTAGTTAAATTGGAACATGTATTATATCTTCTTGCGATATTAGTTGTTGTTGTTGTTGTTGACGCTCTTCAACTCGAACGGTAAATGAAATTCAAATGTTCTCCACTGGCACACAACTCAAGTTCGGTAGTCTTTGCCACTTGCTGCTGCTTGAATTAACTACCGACAACTACCGACGACGACGACAACTACTGGCACAGTCCACCTGAATGGTGGTAGTCGTCCTAAGGGTAGTAGTAGTTAAATTTGTAGGCTAACAACACAAACAGCCGCAAGCGACAACAAGCAGCAGTAAGGAGCTTCTCATGGGATCATCAATTCAGCAGCAACAGCAGCAACAGCCGCTTCTGCTCCTACCGTCGGCTGCCGTGGCTCGTCTGCGCATGCCCGGCCGTCGGTCGCGAGCGCGCGCGCGCACTCGAACACAAGACTGACCAGAATATTTGAGACACCCAATGGGCGTTACTTGGGCTCGTCCCAAATGGTGGAGCCAGTTGTTTGCGTTTAATGCGCAGAAGCTGCTTCTGGTCGGCCTGCTCGTCAACTTAACTGTTCTCGCAATGTTTAATCAAAAGCGCCGGAGCTGCAAAGCAAATCTGCTGCTTATCTTCTTTGCCCACTGGCGATCCATGCAAATTCGGGATCCTTCCGCCACGTCCACCTCCGCACCTGGCCAGGCCCGTCAATCAACAGCAGCAGCAGCAGCAGCGGCGGCGGTGGCGGCGGCAGTGCTCTACTTCTTCCGGCCGATTTGTTGGTAATCCAAACAACAGGCAGGTAGTTGATGAGACGACGAGAAATGATGCTGGCCGATGGCATGCGGATGTTGCCGGCCGGCCCATTCCAGATTCCTCTCCACTTGGCCCGGCTCCTAATTGAGACGCTGCTGCGCCCACTCCGGCCAACTGTGGATTGTTCGCGCGCCCTCACCTTTCAAGTCGTCCTCGTCGCCTTGAAACACAAAAATCCGGCTGCTAGTTTCCGTAAAACTGTTGTCTCTCATGTAAACTCGCCCACTGACAGATTTAGATCAGAAGAGATCTCAGCGACGGCGTTAACTGAGGCGGCCACTCCAATTGATTTGGCATCCTCCCCCACGCCAATGCAAAGTGTCATTGCTGGTGGCACTTCCGCACCCACCAGACAACTCGTCTCGATTTGGACGACTTTGGGCTGAGAAATCGCACGGCCGGGCCGGCACATCAAAAGACGACAGCGACAACAAAAGGTGATGAATTTGCCAACGCAAACTGAAAAGAGAACAACTAAATGCCGGCAACCAAATGAGACTATTCCACTGGTCGTCCACTTGTTGTCTTAGTGTTGTTGTTGTAGTTGTTTTGGTCGTCTCCGGCGGCGGCGGCGGCGGCGGCGGCGGCATTTGGATAAAGATAAAGACACTTGCAAGCAGCGACAACAACTACAACTTGTTGTTGTTGTTGTTGGCCGCCTGCATGTCGCGACTCGCGAGGAATTTGCGTGTGTTTATAATTAAACGCAAACAACAGTATCAAATTGCTGTTTGTCAAGCAGCGACGACGACATCGACACGCGCGCCTCCATTAATTAATGAACAAACTCAATTAGATTGGGAATTGGCTGGAGTTTGCGATATGTCGTCTTGTTGGCCGCCGCATTGTTTGCCGGCCACCAGCAGCGGCCGCCCGCCTGCAGGTCTGTGCGTCCGTCCGTCCGTCCGTCCGTCTGTTTATCTGTCTATGATCAGCCGATCGATCGTCCTGTTTGCTCCAAATTCTATGAGAACAGGTCAGCCGCGCCTTATTAGACACAAACGCCATCGACGGGCACAAAACAGGCCACCTTATAGAGCTCCAAAGCAACCCAAATACTCTAATCCAAATGATGTTACCTGGCCGTCGGGCGGCGACTGGAATCTCTCCATATGTTCGCCGATCGATTGGCGCCGACCGATTAAGTCGACGGCGGCGGCGACGGCGGCCGGCGACCTGTGCGAGCGCTTAAGTAGTTTCGCTCGAGATGGAGATGGAGAGGAGAGGATTCGTTAGATTAACATCTACCTGGCGCGATCGGCCGGCTAAAGGATTGAGCGCACGCAGCTCCAACAGTTGACAGTGGCCGGCGGTTTAATTAAGCTGCCGGCGGCGGCAGAGCTACCTCAATTTGCGGCTCAGATTAGCTGCTGGCGGCCTTTGAGGGCCCAGAGCAAACAAGTGGCCGACGGGCTGCGTCCACTGGCGCCACTCGACGGCATTTGCGTTTGATTGCACGGCGGCGCGGCGGCGGCTGCCAGTGGCATCGACGAGCCGCCCCACCTGACGGACGTCGTTCGAGACTGCGGCCGAACGAGTTTATTTGCGAGAATAATCGCGCAAATAAACTAAATCGAGCGTTTTGTTTGCCAATCGACGGTCGACAGTCGACACTCAATACCCAACAGTCGAAGAGAGCCCAAACGAAACGAATCGAGTCTGGTGGAATGGAATGGAAGCGCTTGGAAACATTTGAAACTACTTGTTGCTACCAAATTGATTAAAACAATGCCCGAGAGCTCACCTACTAATCAGTTGAAAGCCCATCCGTTTTGCTTCATGATAATAATGCACATCACCATTGGCGGCCTCCCTCGAAGTGGCGGCGAAATTCGCTTTGTAGTGCACATCAATTGCCATATTCATCATGATAAACAACAACAACAACATTGGCGGCGCTCGAGCGACGGAACGAAACGAGCGAAAGTAAAGTTACATAAGCCGACGAAGGACGACGGCCACTGGCAACAAGTGGCAACGAGCAGCAACAAAACAAATTCGCTCCTCGTCGTGGCGGCTCCCAAAGGCTCTCGGCAGTTGGCGGATTGGTTAAATGCCGACAGCTCAAATGATTGTTTGAGTGTCGAAAAGGATTGCCTGAGTTTCGCTTGTTTTGTTCATTTGTTTCGCCGCTCAATTCAGGTCGGCGGCGATGCGGCCAACCGACAGACAGACAGACAGACGGACGGACGGACGGACGGCCATTCGCGGCGAGCAGAATTAAATCAAGTCAGTTGCCTATTCTCTCATCATAATTACTTTTGAGTGGCGCCGCCGCCGCCACTGCCAGTGGCAGTGGCGCTGCCGCCAGCTCGCACTTCAGCCACTGTTCAGGTGAGTTTGAGGTGCCAGATGGAGGCAGGAAATCCGCCTCAGCTGCAGATGCGACCACTCCGACGGTAGAGGCGACGGCGGCGGCCACCAAAAGCAAACAGTTGGGCCATTCACTTGTTTTGGCGAGAGGAGAAGTCGACGAGAACAATTCAACGACAGGTAATTGCAGGCTTCTGTTTGCTTGTTGTCGTGGTCGTCCGAAGTGGCACTCGCAGCGCGTTTGAAGTTGCGGCAAACCAAACAAACAAACAAATCAAATGGACTCAATTGAGGGGGCCGGCTGAAGCGAAAAAATTGTCGCCCCAAAAACAGTTCCTTCTGGAGGCCGGCTGAGGCTGAGGCTGAGGCTGAGGCTGAGGCTGAGGCTGACGCGACTCCCTCAAGTGGCCGTCGTCGCCGCCGCCGCTTACTTGCCGGCCAGAAGCCGTCGGGCCGGCCTCCTCTCGGCGGCTGCTGTTGATGCTGTTGACGATGATGATTATAATAATCAAGCAACCAACTGACGACTGTCCGACAATTGACAGTTTTCGGGTCCCAAAGTCGGCTAAAATGGGCGTGCCGCATGTCTGGTGTGTTGGTTTTGCTGCGGCCGGCGCGATGTGGGCCAAGTGTTTTCTCATTCAGGTGACTTCTGGCGCCTCTAAACTCGACTGCAGCGGCGGCGGCGGCGGCGGTGGCGGTGGCGGCGGCCCTTCATTAGACTCGGCGGCCGAGTTTGTGGGCGCCGGCTGAACTCAACTGTTGGGCGAGGCTCGGCAAGTTTTTAGCTGGGCGCCGCCGACTGATGGAGATCCTGTTCGTCGGCGTCTTGGTGAGTTATGATAATTACTGGCGAGCGAAAGCAATTTTAATTACCTGAGACGAGGAGGTTGGAATATAATTAATTTCCTCCATCGAGTAGAGTGTTACTTAATCGATGTCTGTTTAGAGAAAACCAAAAGTTCGGTCGGCTTTGGTGGCTTTGGTGGCTTTGCATTTGCACTGCGAGCGAGAGATCTGAAGGGACAGAAAAACCACTTGTCGGTTGTTGGTTATGCAACCAACTTATGGATAATAATAATAATAATAATTTGCATGGCTATCGATTGTTCTCTCCACTTACTGGTGGCGGCGGAGGTTGGGGAATATTTCGATTGCGTATAATCAACAGGTGAGAGGCGAGTGGGCCCGCGCAATTCGCCCCAAGCTTTTGGTGGTCGGTGGTTGGTGCGCGCCGTCGCCAGAGTTGGCCCAAGTCGTGCGGGCCCTTCCAGATTGAGCAGGAGGAGGCGGAGGAGGATCATTATTTAAACTATAAGCACCGACCGGCTAGCCAGCCTCTAATGATATGACACTTGACACTTGTTGCGGCGACCAGACGACCAGACGACCAGACGAAATGATCGTCCGCCAGTTCCCACACAAACAAACATCGGCATTGCTCGTTCGTTCGTCCGCTCGCTCGCTGGCCGTCGATCACAAGGAAACGCCCATTTGATGGTTAATTCGCGGCCCAGTCCGAGCGCGTGATTTGGCCATCGTTCCACAGGTGCGAACTCTATGAGACGATCATATTTCATGGCCGCCGCCGATGCTGTTGCATAATCATCACGATTCGATCGACGACAAGAACAATAATGCACGCCAGTGCGCTCTGTCTGGCTCGCCTGATTGTCGATTGTTGATTGTTGCTGTTCCATCAAAACAGCCGAGGCCTCATTGTCAACAAGTGGCCGCCCGGCCCAGCCACGCCCGACGAGAAACCAACAATTGCCGTGGCGCCAGTCGATCGGCGGCGGCGGCAGCGAATCAAAACTACCAAACGAGACAGACAACAAGTGGCTGCCGCCGCCAGTGCCACCACTGCCAAATGGAGCGAAATGATATTTTCCACTCATCACAAACCGACAAGACACAAACACAGCCGAATCATTAGAAGTACAAGTCGAAACCGACGATTATGTCATAAGTGTTGCCAGTCGACGTGGCTTATGTTACGTCGTTTGTGGTGGCGGCGGCGGCGGCGGTTGCGGCAGCCATTCAGCGCTACTTGTTGTTGTTGTGAGAACCAGGATTTGGGCGGCCAGTTGCGGACACAGCACGCGAGCTCGAGTTTATGTGAAACAAATAGGCCCGCGCGGCCATCCAATCGAGTGGTCTCATATGCAAAACGCAATCGACTCATTCAAGGCTTGCTTTTGCGTGTCCGGCCGACGACGACGACAGTCCGAGAGAAGTCACATCCTGATTGTAGTTGTTGTAGTTGGCCCATCCAAGACCAGCAAATTACTTGACTGAATGATGGACTCACTTGATTGTCGTGGCCCTAATCGAGTGAGAAACGCAATAAGAAGGAGATGAGCTCATTCAGGTGGTTGTCGAGCAGTGCATTTGATCAATTTGGAGGCCTAAGTCGATCATTGAATGTGTCAATCGAATTGGAATCTGATTCGGACGCGCGAGAGGAATTTGTGTGTTTGATTGTTGGCCAATTGATCGCGCAACCGAACAAAACGAACAAAACGAACGAACGAACGAGCAATCGATCGATCGACCGAGTGGTGGCCACTAATTTGGGTCAAGCAGCAGGTAGAACCTAATTGATTTGGTGGTCGAGTGGAAACAAGTTTGCGCTCGTCGAAGTAGTCGAATTCTTGGAGTGCGTCTGTTCTACCAATTCTACTCCACTCGAGGGACTCCAGTTGGTTGTCGCGCTCAGTTGGGCGCCCCCACAAAGTAGCAGCCAAGAGAGAGTAGCCAAACGACAACTTGTTGTTGTTGAAATGCCAGTTCCAATGCTGCTGCCGTTCAACAAGTTGCACTCCTCCGAGCAAATTAATGTTATTCCTTTCTTCGTTCGCCTTTGTTGTGCTCGGGACAAAACTGACATTTGGACCCATCAATCTTGGTCCTCTTCTGGTCCACTCAACTCAACTCAACTCGGCGCGGCTCGGCTCGGCTCGGCTCGGCTCGACTTGATTGGTGCCGGCCGTCGAGTTCGACCACCACAAGTCGAGTTTCAACTGATTTCGGTGGCAACTTGACTTGCGCTGGTGGTGGACGTTCAATTAAATTGGCGCCAACTGCGCGACCGACGCGCACTGAATTCCAGAGGCCGCGCCGCATTTGTATTGGTGGTCGTTTAATTAATGACAACTAGCCGGCCAGGTAGCGGCCCAATCGGCATGTATGTCACTTGAGCTGATGCCCGTCGTCGTCGTCGTCGTCGTGCTGGGTTCGGCCGCCGCTTGACCACAACGACCACCACAATCAACGTCAATTACTTGCAGAGTTCAGTTTCAAGGGGCTTTGTTTGTTATAATTTGTTGTAGAGAACTCACCTGAGAGTTGTGGACTCTCTCCTCCTCCGAGTCCTTCTCTTACACTCCAATCCAATCCAATTGGGTGGCAAACACAACAATAGCATGAGTTAGGAGTCTAATGTGGAATAAATGGACTCGCGGGAGCTGTCGGTTGGGGGCCGGTCATTTTGGAGGCAGCGAATTAATTATATTTTGTCCAGCTTTTGTTGGTTTTTCACAAAAATTCACACACACACACTAAAACAGACTAACACGAGACACCACAGCGGCCTTTTGTTCGGCTTTTTTAGACTTCCATTAGGCGAATTCTCAGGCCCTCAGGTGAGGTCTGTCCATTGTTTGTTTGTTTGTCTTGGCTGGTGGCTGACTTTTGCTCGTCAGTGGGCGTTCGTGTCTCCTCAGGTGGGGAGACAGAAGCAGCAGCAGCAAACACCAGGCGATCAGATGACCAGCAGAGCAGCCGGCCAAAGGCTTGCAGCGCCGAATGGTGTTTGTTTAACTAAGGTCGGTGTCATGCGAGGCGCTAATTGAAACCAACCAGCCAGCTCTGGATTCGTGTCGGCCATAAATTCCGCCCGCGAGCTGAGCAGAGACGGCCAGCTGCCTATACTCGACAGACTGGACACACTGGCCGAGTGTCGCCGGTTATAGGCCGACTTCCGGCCGCCAGCTGGACAACACAACAACAGCGGCTACATGGACGTTGGCCGCCAGACACATAACATCAACAGACGGCCGTTTAAGCTCATCAATCATCAATTAATAGAGCCGCAGGAAGTCGCGCAAAAGTGTGCGCATTGGATGGAGTTTGCCTGTTGTGAGCGAGCAGACACATACACTCGATGTTGGCTCCACTGACGAGAACGAATTACATCAATGAAAAGCATAGAGCACACACGCCGAGGAAACGTGAAACAGACTGGACTCGACAGCGTCAAATCAATGCTCGCTCATGACGTCTCTTTTATGAAACATTGAATTGGTTCAAAGGTCTGCATTGGCGCTAAATTCATCTTATACATTAACTAAAACACAAGCGGCCGAGCGACTGAATTAAAAGTGTTGTGCTTGTCCAGTGTTCATTGTTGTTCTGTTTTGCTCGCCTCAAGTAGATTACTGAAAGTCGGCCCACTCGGACGCGCCCGACCAACCACCGACTGAGCGCGAGGATCCAATGCAATGGCTGCCGCGAATGAACGAGAGAGAAATATCGGCCAAATAACTCTCGACTATGAGGAGGGCCAAAGTCAAAGGCGTGAAAAGTGCCAACAACAAATTGAGTGACCTGAGAAAGTCGATGTGTGTCGTTTAATGTTGTCATTGTTCATTTTCCATGTTGTTGTTGCAACTTAATCAAGAGAAGAGCCACAGTCTGATCCAATTCAGTCGAGTCGAGTCCAGCTGGCCAGCCCATTGGATTGTCATTAATCACCTGACCTGAAGTAGTAGTCTATTGGTTTCTAAGCGAGCGAATAAGTCACAAATTAACTGGCCAACTGCTTCGTGTGAGTTCTCTCCGTCCACTGAAGTCGTCCGACCATCCATTCAGCAGTCAATAAGATCTCATAAACTGCTTGAATTGGTTGCTGTTGCTGTTGTTTTGTCTGGATTGACATTTTGCGGTTTATTGGCGGTCGCAGGCGGCGCGAGCAGCGACAACAAAAGAAAGAGAGCCCATCAGACGAGAAGAGATGACCAGTGGAGTTCATTGGAGGAGAGTCAATTATGAAGTGCGTACAAATTAAACGTTCTTTGTTAGATTCATCGTCTCATTTCCATTGAAGCGGCCAAGTCGCAAATCAAATCACACAATGGAGGGCAGCCAAGAAGAAGAAGTCTCGTGCTGTTTGCGTGTGTGGCCTTCCAGAAATGGAAGTAGAAGCCAAACTAGACTCGGCCCGCAACAGACACTTGAGGATTCAAATTAAAGAGAGCGAACAGAGACGAACATTGGACGAATAAACGAGCGGACGACAACAATAACAATGAACCCTCTTGATGTTGTCAAAGTGTGGCCCACATTGGAAGTGTAATTGAAACCAATAGAATTCAATTGGCAGCATAAAACACGACTCGAATGGAGAGTCGTCCGTCCACTTGGTCGTCGAGTCGAGTCGAGTCGAGTCGAGTCGAGTGGCAATAAAATTAACTTTAATGGGCGGCCGCTGGAGACGCACGTCCTCCTCCAACCAACTACAACAACAGCAACAACAAAACACTTCGACTTCTACTCAAATTACACCGACAACAAATCGATTTCGCCTCTGCTCATTGAAATTCATCGCTCCAAGTGGCCACTCACTCCGAACAACACTGAGGAGAGCCGCCAGATGATATAATGTCGCCTGTGAGTGCTGGAGGCCACCTGAAGACATCTGGAGACACCTGAGGAGAGCCCCAAGCTGAGGTGGGAGATTACAGCCAACGAGAAGCCAGCAGAAGCGGCGGCGGCATTCCACTGGCTGATGATTTGCATCTCATGCGAGCGCAAAGTTTCATTTAAATTCCGTTACGTCTGCCACTGATGTCCTCGGCCAGGTAAGCCACCTGACGATGACGATGACGACGACGACTGCGGGCGCCGCATGAGCCCTCGCCGGCCGCCACCGAACAGGTAACTGGCGAACTGGCGGCCAGATTAGCAGTGGCGGCGGCCGATTTGGCGCGTCATCGGCCGGGCCGCCGCCAATCAACAACAATCACGACTTGTCCAAGAGAGTAAAAGTAAATCCCCCCAACTCACCTGAACACTAGCAAATCATAATCTCGGCCAGAAGAGGAAACTTTTCGAGTGGCGACGAGAAGCAGCAGCACCAACAAACAAGTGGCTACTTATAAGTGAGGCCAGTTGCGCCACCAGATCAACAGGCGGGCCCCAGCGACGCCCATCGAGAATCGATATCATTGTATGATTGCTACCTGCAGAGACAGAGTGAGTGAGAGAGAGAGAGAGAGAGAGAGAGAGAGAGAGAGAGAGAGAGAGAGAGAGGAACACATCCATTTGATCAACAAGTAGCCCGCATGAGTTGTCGTTGTTCGTCTGCCGTCTCTCTGTCCATCTCTAATTGGCCGGTGCGATGGCCAGAAATCATATTTAACGTTCCAGCACGGACGTTCGCGCGCGCCAACCAACAGCAGCAGCAGTAGGTCAATGAACGCAGATCAAAGTGTCCATCGACGAGGACGACGACGATAATAATGATAATAATGCAAATTTGGCCAACAGCAAACAAAGGCCAGCAGAGAGCGAGCGAAATGGCCTGCGCCAGTATTCAACTGGAAGCCATCAACTTCTTGTTGTTATCTGCAAATCTAAATCTTTTCTTCTTCTCCTCCTCCTCCTCCGTCGCCCCCTCCATTTTACCATCCAACCGGCCAGCCTCCGTCACATTTCTATATGTCACCGAAAATTCAATTTCCATGTCTGTTTGTTTGTTTTGGCCCATCACCGGCGCCTCTCAAGTGCACCTGACACTTGAGAGGCGCCGACAGGAGCTCACCTGATGATTGCAATCTCATTGTTTGTCATATTCGCTTCTTATTTGCTCTTCTCACTGGAGCTCCAAGTGTTTTCGTGCCAGACAATCTCCAGTTGGGCTCGTTTACCTGGCCGGCTCTTCTTACCAAACAGAAGGCCGAAGCGCCAGCTTCAGTGTGAGATTGTAGTGTAAATTATCTGCGGAATATTATGCAATCAGTGGCTGTTTGTGTGAGAGAGTATGGCGGGTTACCTGCGCGGGCCGAGTGAATTACTCTTTCCGGCGTGGGAACTTTCGGCGGCGACGGCGGCCAGTTTAACTCGATCGAACAGTGGCCGTCCGATCGACGAGTCCAATGGAACGAATGATATGATTTTCTAGTCTACAGAGATGCCAATTAAGGCGAGAGAAGGAGATTTGGATCTCTAATTGCAGCCGCCGCCGCCACCGACGTTAATATAATTGCGCCCTTGCCAAGGCTCGAGGAATTCGAGCCGCCGCCGCCGATGCTCATTTGAATTTGCGGCCGACTGGCCGAGCCAACTTGAACGCCACCTGACGATTTTAATCAACTTTACTGGCCGCCGCCGACGCCGCCATTCGATTCGGCTCATTATCAATTACACGCTGGCCATCTCTGGACGGCCCTTGCAGCGCTGCTACCTGTTGTTGGCCCTAATTCGGCCGCGCCGGCCGCTTTCAGTGAGCCCAGATTTCAAACTGCCTGTTGCTGGAACTGGAATTCCAGCCGAGCGGAGGAATATAAAATGTTAATTGTGGAAAAGTAGTGGCCCACTCGGCGGAGGAGGCTCGAACAAGCCAACAGAGTGAATAACTCGGCCGCGAAACAATTAAGAGGCCGGCCGCCTGTTGGATGAGCACTCGGCCGGAGCCTCCAATAGGTCCAACTGGGCCGCCTCTGCTACTCTCATTTGAGGTGGTTCGCACGAGCAGAGACTCGCCTCCGTCCGCTACTGGTCTCTGGCGGCCTTGTCGTCCTGCTGGTCAACTTCCACCGTCGCTCACCTGAGTTTAATTGGCGCCGCCGCCGTCGCCGACAATCAGCCGGCGCCAACCTGATTGGGCCCGGCTATAAAGACGCCCACCGCCAATCAAGCCGGGCCTCACCTGGGCGACCAGCAGAAGAGTTGACCGGCCCGTCCAGTCACGAAAAGAGTTTGATTAATTCTGGTTGTTGGTGCTCTCAACCGGCGAAGGCCCAACAAATTCGGTAGTCGACGGCCTGCACGAATGGCACAACAACAGCAACGACGACGACGACGACGACAACTAAAGTCGACAGTTCGGCCGGCAGTGAAACAAATTAGCAACATTCAGGTGGGGAACGCCCACAGGCAGGCGCCGGCCAGCAGTGCGGCAAACAATCAACAAGCGGCCGTTTGATGATTGTTCGGTGTGTTAATTAAACTCTGCGTGCGGGTTGTTGACCTGCGCAGAAGAGCCCAACCGATGGGAAGCCAGGCGCACATGCGAGACAGAGAGCCGGTAATTAAGATTGAGCCTCCTCAGGTGGCTGGTCAAGTTGTTGTCGTTGTTGAGTGTGTTGACTGTCTGTTGAATGTTCAAGACGGACAGACACAACTGGCAAACTCGCCCGTCCAGCTAAGTCGCATGATGCGAGTGGATGATGATGAATCGAGGCCACTGTGAAGCGGCGGCCAATATGATTGATTTCGGCACGTAAATCACTTGCGCCACAATAATTCAATTAACTGGCTAACTATCAAGCGATGAGTATGATAATTCAATCGTTGGAGGAGCTCTCCGAATGCGTGGCCACCTGTCGCGGATTCTGGCCGGGAATTCAACAACCAAACAAATTCGGAGGCAGCCAAGGAAACTGCGAAACATCCAAACGTTGATTTCGGGCGGTTTCCATTTCCATATCCATTTCCAGTGGACTGGCCATCTTGGCTTTGATTTCCAGCTGCGCACTTTGCTTTGATAGATTCTCCCACTCCGTCGGTTTGCTCTCTTGCATCATCTCAGCCTTAACGCGGTGGTCGTCCAACAAGTGGCGCCGGCTAGACGGCCAATAATCACCGCAGAGGAAGGGCCGACAGCGAGAATCATCGACCCAAACAAACAAACAAATATCGACGGCGGCACAGGCACAGGCAGAGGCAGTGGCGGCGGCCAATCGACGCTCTCTATAAGCTTTTTAGTGTCTCGCGGCTGCTCATTTGGCGCCAGGTAAAGTCCCTCAGGTGCGCGTCGATATGATCAAGCGGATTAATCCGCAGAGTCGCCAGCCGGATTAATCCGATCCAATCCAATCCAATGAGCCGATCCGGTCCGATCCGAGCCAATCGAAGTCGATGTTGGCAACTTGTGGCTCGTCCACCACCACCACCACCACCTGAGGAAGTAGCTGAGCGAGCCGACGAGTTGATTGGCGCCGTTGCTGTTATTATCATCATGGCCGTGGTCGTTTGGTCTTGCCGATTGGCACCGGCCTAATCTGATTGAAGCCAGATGTTCGTCAAAAACTTTTATCTCGTCAAATCATTTCATTTGCATTGTTGACTGGCCTCATCAGCCTCGGCCGCCTCAGCCGTCGTGGACTCGCAAACATCACCAAAGGCAATTAATTAACGTCCCGGTCGGCGTTGGCGGCGTTTGCTGCGGCGACTAATTGCGAGATGCCGCATTTATATGGAGGGAGCGCATGTATTTAGTGATGGAGGAGAGACAGATTCTTGAATGAGATAAACTGGATTCCACTGTTTGGTGTCTGTGGGGCGCCTTCGGGCGAACAAATTGAAACAAATTCGAGTGGCGGCCCTGGCGAGTCTTCTCCTGACGAATACAATAAAATATCTGGCAGCTGAAAAGCATGCGAACATACATTAATTGTGGCGGCCACTGCGGCGATGGCGACCAAAAGTGGCCGAGTTTGAATTACTTTTGGGCGCCGCGCGAAACAACCAGCAGCTCAAACAGAATACTCTTTTTGCCTTCGCTTTGTTACCTCAATTTGTGGGTCTGTCTGTCCATCAAACGGCAACCTTCGGGCGGTCTGTGAATGGAGTCCAGCCTCTAAATGGCCACAAATGCACCTCCAACGCGAACGCGAACGCGAACGAGAACGAGAACGCCGACAACAACAACAACAACAAGAACAACTCAAACTACAATCAAAAGTCAAGTCGACACTCCGAATGTTGTGTGGCCGGCGCGAACAGAATCAGCTGTCAATCCGAGAGCCACTCAAAACTCAGGTTCGGCTGCTCATTTTCACGTCGACGTCGACGTCCACGTCCACTCCATTCATTGATTTGCACGCCAAAGTGGAAACTCGAGACTCAAATGAAATGAAATGAACTGCCAACTGGCGGCCGCTAAATAGCGCAAATTATCAACTAAATCCAGTCTGCTGCGGCCACGACGACCAGACGAATGAAAATGATAGATATTAAATTGATTTTCCGGCTTCTCAATTCGGCGCACTTCTCGGCCGACCACTTCCGGACAGGTAAGCGGCCGTCGTCGTTCCAGTTGGTTTGCAGTTGTGTCAATTTGTTTGATCTTCGTGGTTCATGTTGCTCGGCCGGCCGCCAGAGGGGACTTGGAATTCCTTCTCGTCTGTTCGAGTCTCGACACTAAACTCGCCGCCTCTTCAAGTTTATTATGCAAATTATTATGCAACAAGTCGGCCAGACAGTCGTTGATTACCTGTGCCAAGTGCCAATCAATCTATTGGCCGGTGTCTATGTCGTCGTCGTCGTCGTCTCCTTCGAGAAGTCAGCGGGATTTCTCGGGCTCTGGCGCAAGCAAAAGGCATGTTTTGTTTGTCTTGCAAATGAGCCACCTGTCGAATTACCTGAATCGAGTCGCCTACTCGTCCATGTCGTCCATGTCGTCGTCTCAGTTCACGTCAGCTTACGTGAGCAGCCGTGCCAAATGATTCGCCACGCCGCAGCTATCCAAATATGCGATGTAATATCAAGCTGAGTCGCAACATTACATACAACCTGCTTGTCAAGTGACCAGCCGATCGGCCGCCGCCGCCGCCGCTGCTGACGTGAGACAAGACGCGCGTGCCAGCCACCTGGCCAATCACCCACAGCTCGAAGCTGTTTGTCTGCTGACCAGTGGCTCGTCTTCGCCTCCTCCTCCTCCAGTCCATCAAAATCACTAGCCGAAACATTCCAGCCAATCACCGAAAGAGGCTGGCCAACTGGCATCAAGCAAATGTTTAAAATTTTACCAAATTTAATTCACCTGAAGCCAAGCGACAAAGGGAGGAAAGAAGGAAGGAATTTTTCCGCCGCGAGCACCGACCAGAAGACACCTGAGCTCATGTGTTGCGTAATTGGCCAGATCGGCCGGTTTTCGGTGCTTTTCGAGTGAGTCAGTCAGTCAGTCACTAAGAGGAAAATAATTAACCAGAAAACAGTGAGCCTCTTCATTTGGCTTGAGTCGATGGAATTATAATTGCAAGTTTGTTGCATAATTAAGTAAGTCCATCTCCATCTACATCTACATCTCCATGATGATGATGATGATGATCTACATCATCTACCACTAGCAGCCACAGAAATCGATCTCTACCTGGAAACTCGTCCGCTAGCAGGTGAAAGCCACAGGTTTGCGGCTTTTCTGTTGGTTTGTTTGGTTGGTTCAAATTCGAAAGTACAAAATTCTCACATTATTTTCATCAGTTCGATTTCTTTGATTGGATAATTTTGGCGTCAGTGGCGCCGCGTGATGGCCAAAATTTCAACTAAACTTGCCCAGTCAAGTCATTTTGGCCGCCGACAGAGGGCGACTCTCGAGCCTCAATTAGCCACATGCGACGATTGATAATATACAATTCGTGGCCAGAATACAGTAGGGGAAATTTATTTTTGGACAAATTCTCTGCGCATGTAGAAGTCTATGGAGATCTGAGAGTGGAAGCACATAGTGGGGGCACAAATTATTATGAATACAACTGTAGATCTCATGTACTTTTCTACGGGTTAGAAGTTCAACAGCTGATGTGCTCGATTTGTGTGCTGCGCGTACTCACAATTCTCTGTAGAAACCTATGGGAAAATTTGTCCGAAAATAAACTACCCCCTACTGTATGGGAGTTGCTTCTCTTGCGAATGGACTAAAACAAACAACAATCGCGACGACAAGAATATATTCACCGAAAAAATAGATGATGAATGGTATATTAATTGCGCAAATTTGTAATTTCAAACAAGAGGAGAATGTCGACGTTGTTGTTGTGATGTTGCCTCTTCTTCTTCTTCTCTCAGCAGAACAAACAATGAAGGGCATTGTTGAGATTTATCCTTAAGTAAACACACAATCGACGCCGTTAATTACACTCTAGTCGAGCTCGAGCTGCCTCTGTTGGTTGTCGTTGGCGACCACAAGACGAGAACAGACAAACAGAAAGAGATCGGTCGGAAGTTGTTCTTTTTGTGGTTGCATAACAATAATCTGATGCGCCACGGCCACCGCCACCGCCACCGCCACCGCCGCCGCCGCCGCCGCCGCCGCCCCGAATGAGAATGTGAATATGAAACGAGGCCGTTCGATGTGTTTGTGTTTGGCATATAAATAATATTTTCGGCCAAACGAAAGGCTCAAAGATGAATATTATCATCAGAGGAGAGGCCCATTCGGGTGAGACGATACTCAGGCAAGTTAAATGGCGGCGTTCATGTTTCGTAGTCGACGACGACAAAAGCCGTCAATGCATTTGTGGTCGTATTGAGTTGCATGCAGCGAAACAACAAAACGTTGAATACGAGAGAGAAAGAGCCAACTCTCTCATATTGGCTTCCCTCAGCCGCCAACAAATCAGGGCCAAGCCAGGCAGGAGTCGCATGTTTTATCGCTTCCTTTGCATCTCTTGATTGCTCTCGTCTGTCATCCGCCAGCCTCGTGGTTGTTGTTGTTGTAGTCGTCGTCGTCGTCTCTGTTGATATTTCAGTTTGCTTTTCGCTTCGGCCGACGCAACTCTTCGTGGCCCTCGCTGCCAATACATCTGCCGTCTGTCTTTTAATTAGGCACCAAAGTCTTGCTTAGCGTTGCTTCGACGTCGTCTTTGTCTTCGGTCTTTATCTTTGTCTTATTATTATCATCATTCACATCTTTGGCTGTGGAAGTAAGTCTGTGTGTTGGGAGACATAGCGTCGATCTTGAACACTTCAAGTTAATCGAGTGGCCTCTCGGCGAAGTAAATAAACACACAATGGCCGAGCTGGGCGACAATTCGGGCCATACAAAAGTAATTAACACCACCGACACCGACACTGACAACGACCACACAAACAACAACAATAAAGTCAGTCGAATTAATCAAAACAAATCGACCAGCGACAATGAGGTCGAGAACGAGGCGAGCAAGTCGGCGCCAAAGTCGGCGGCGGCGGCGGTAAGGCAAACACAAATTAAAAACAAATTGATGCCCGTCAAGTCGCTCGACTCCGACTCGCCGCCCTCAAACTCAACTCCATCGAAGACGGCCGCCTCAGCCGCCACTGCAACCAGTTCGCCGCTAAATGTCGCCGCCTCGGGTAGCCAAGATGATCAAGTGGGCAGCACAAAGAGCAGCCACCACAAGACACAGAGACCACCACTTCAAGAGCAGCAAAACAATCAACAACAGACACCATTGTCGTCGTCGTCGTCGGGTGGGCAGCACAAGCAAATGTTTAGCCTGAAACAGCTGGCCATCAACTCGCGCAACTTGGCCAAGAAACGCGCCTCACTGCAGCAGGGCGGCCAACAGGTGGCCACTGCGACAGGTAAATGTGGCCTCTTGGCTGGTGTTGGAGTAGCATCAACCACCATCAGCACGAGGCCCGCCAAGAAGATCAGCAAGAGAAAGGAGCTGCTTCGGGGCCTAAATTCACTCTCCAACTCGAGCTCGAGAGTTCGGACGCGTGTCTTTTGAGCAGCGCCTGAACAACAAGTCGATTCCATCGTCGTCAGGTGAGGAGATCGAACCAAACGAGAGCAATCCAGATGACCGAGAGGAAGAGGACGTCAACGAAGACGATGAAAGAGACGACGACGACGACGACGACGACGGGGATGCCTCACAGTTTTTCCGACGATGAAGACGAGACTTCGTGCGATTACGACGACGACGAGTATGATGACGATGAAGATGACGACTTTGAGGATGAAGACGCCGACCAGCCAGAAGAGAAAGCAAGTACTGAGAAGACTTCAATGATTAGGATGATGAAGAAGATGACCAGCACCAACACTACCGCCACCACCGCTGCCGCTGGCCAGCGAGAGGACAAAAATAATAAGAACTCCATGTCATCGACGACGGGCAAGAAGAGGCGCAGGAAGTCGCAGAGACAGAGACAGAGGCAGGACAGTTGCTGTGGCTGCGAGAGGTTCGTCAATCGCATCGACTGCGATGGCCAGCCCATCACCGACGTCGACCTGGTCACCTACAAGCACCTGTGCCAGATGGAACACCAGGCGCATCATTTGCGTACGTCGCGGGCGGCCACTCACGTCGGCCACCACCAGTTGCGTAGCGCCCTCCAAGTCGAGCGGCCACCATTCGCCGTCCTCGTTGAAGGCGCCCGGCGCCGCTTGTTGCGCCCTCCAGCGGCCTGGCGGACATATGCGACACCTGTCCACTTACAGCTGCAACCACATGAAGGCTGGCGAGCAACACCACCTAAACTACCACCACCACCACCACCAGCAACCCCATCGACGCCGAGCAGCCATCAGTCGAAGGTCGAGCCTCCAGGAGGAGTCGGGCGCCTACTATCAGCTGTGCACCACGCCCGAGGAGCAGCAGATCAGACAGAAGTACGCCTGGTTTCCGCCGTCGCTCAAGTCAACCGACCTGGTTGACTTGTTCTTCGAGCATTTCCCCAAGGAGAAGATTCCATTTGCCGTTAAGACGGCCACAACCACCAAAACCTCGACCACAACAACTACAACCACAATAACTGGAAGCAACAATCAACAGGCCTCATCGACGTCATCCTCTTCTTCGTCATCGTCGTCGTCGTCCTCCTCCTCCTCTTCCAACTCGTCGCCTCTATTGGCTGGATCTCATCGCGACGAGCAAATCTCGTTCCAGCTGCCTCGGCAGGACATCTCGCTCGACTACTGCAGCTACAACATGAGCGAGACTTCGCGCGCAAACTACCTGCAGTTCGTGGACAAGCGAAACAGCCAGGCGCTGGACGTGGCCACTGTCGTCCAGGTGAAGCTACCCTCGCCCGCCATTAGGCTGACGTCCGGCGGCCAACAACAACAACAACAGCGTAAGGCGTCCACTGTCAGCCAGTCGGCCGCCTTTCCAGTGGGCTCTCGGCTAGCGGCTCCGTCAACAAGTGGACAACAACAGCAACAACAGGCCTCAAATGTGGCCCAGAGATGTCGCCGGTGTCTGGTGCGCTTCGACAGCGACCAGTTGGCCGTTCTGGCGCCCAACTTTGCCATTGGCACTGGATTCTACAGGTCACCGTCGCTGGCTGCCGTCAACGCCACCACCATCACCGAACATTGCAGCTCATCAAGCGGCGCCTCTGTCAGGAACTCATCTCGCCGGGCCTCCACCGTTTCCAGTGGTGGCCTCAGAGACCAGCATCTGGTGGCCGGGGCAACCTGAGCTCGCTTAAGCTCGCCAACGACCTGATGAGTCGCCAGCGAACGGACGCGAGAGGCGGAGAGGTGGCCATCAGCACCACAGCGACGGCGACAACTAAGAACATTGCCATGTTTCATCCGCAATGTTTCACCTGTTCCACTTGCAAGGAGTTCCTGGTGGATTTGGTGTATTGTTTACGGGACAACAAGTTGTATTGTTTGCGCCACTACGGCGAAAGTCTGCGGCCTCGCTGCAACTGGTGCCAGGAGGTAAGTAATGTTTGCTTCATTAGTTGCATTTCACGCCGCTCGATGGCGCGCCGATCGTAGTAGAATTTGGTTCTGTTTCTGTTTCTGTTTCTGTTTCTGTTTCTGTTTCTGTTTCTGTTTAGACGAGATGATTACTCAACAAATGAGCAACAGAGAGACAGGGCGAAAGTAACATGACAGACAGACAGACGGACAGAATTCACTTACAGTTAATCTAAAAGTGCATTCTCGAGTGGCCGCCGACTGGCACTCGAGCTGTCGAATGTACATGATGTGATTAAGTTGGCCGAGGCCATAAAACTGGCCGCCACTGCCATCCACTGCGAGATCTCTGATTGATTGATTGATTTGCTTGCATAATATAAAACCAAACAGCTACTGTGTTATTGCAGAGTCTCTTTCATTGAGCGTTCGTTATGGCGAAGACAAGAAGAAGAGGAAGAAGCAAAGAGTTGATTTAATGCTTCAGGTAGTCGTCGTCGTCGTCGGCAGGTGAGACGTCCACTAGGAATGCAAATCAATGGTCGTCCATGTTCGGCCGTGCGATAATTCACTCCCAATCGACCTGACTCGGGCTTGCCATGCAAATCGCCAAAACTGCTGTGGGTTTGTCTGTGTCCAATTCAATTCAATTCAATTCGGCTCGATGGGAGTTTGAAGCGTCAAAATTGGCGCCACGCAAATCAATCGGACAGGTGAGTTGACCGCAAGTTGGCCGCTCGATGAAGGTGTTCATCGAGCGACTGACCAAACGAAGAAGAAGAAGAAGAAGATGGAAGGAGAAGGACAGGAGGAAGAGCTGAGCGTCTGCAGTGAGGCCAGATAATCAAAATTCTTCGGCATCTGCCAGTTGCGAGCTGAGGCAATTTTGTTGCCAACAGTTGTTGTTGTTGTTTTAGCTCGACTCCTTTCCGAATGACACTCCGACGACCGCCGAGGATGTAAGCCGATTATAAAGGTAGAGGTGACCGTCCACGTTGACGGAGGAGGTGGAGGAGATAATCAAATTCCTACTAGCCAGCGACTTATTTAATTTGTCTGCCTCTCTCACTCGCAAATTATCATCATGTCGGGCGGGCGCGTGGGCGAGACGGCCGATTGAGTGTATTTACGGGCGCCAAGTGAAGCGGCGGCCACTTGATGATCTCGGCCGAATTCACTCGAGCTATGGGCATTAATTTGGCGATTTATGGTCAGCGGCGAGCGCCGCCAAAGAGTGGACTGCACCGCGGAACGAATGCATCTAATTCTAATTCTGATTTTGATTCGAATAATAATTAAATCGTTGCTGAGTTTGCTTGTTTGCGCCATTTCAACGAGCGAACGAGCAGAGGCGAGCTCCATCCGAGCCAATTGAGAGCTCGAAATGAGTTTGCAGGCCGACTTTTATTTGCCAGTCCAACAACAACAACAACACAGCCAGCAATTACTCGTCAGCCTCATTAAAGTGTTTAGGCTCGTTAATTGACTTCCACATGGCTCCAGATGGACTCGATTGTTGTTGTTTGCACTTGCATTATCTGAATGGGCGCGAACACAAAGACAGAAGAATTATATTAACATTACAACATGCACTCACAAGTCAGACAGGACTGCGCCTAAATAAATTCAATTCGCGCTCCCAATTCAATTAGCGGCTTTCATTTGTTGCTTACATCTGCCGCGAAACCCAAACGTTTATTGTTGCGACTCCTCCATCTCGACGGGAGAGATTAATTAGTATTCGGCTATGTGACTATGATAGTCATATAACTCGAATACTAATCAAACTCTCACCCGCCAGTTGCAGCCAATCAGGCGCAGTGATGGGAAAACATTTGGGTCCATTCCAGATGCCAATGACAGAAGGCGCCTACAGCCTACGTCTGTACTGTCTTCATTCCACTTGGCCGCCAGATAACCATAAAACAGATGTAATTCGCCAGCATTGAAAGTAGATTCGTGTCGTGTCGTGTCGCAAATGAGACAAATCCAAGGAAAGAGACAAATTTGTTTTGTTCTGGTGCTTGCAACGAGGCGCGAAAATATGTTTACATGTCTGGCCGTCCACGTCAATATCACACAAACAGATAGACAGACATTGACATTGTTGCTGTTGCTGTTGTTATGGAGCTGGCGTAGGTGCAATTGTCAAGGTTGCGCAACTAAATCTAAACTTGATTGGTCCAATTCGGGCCAGCAGCTGCAACTCTTTCTGCTTCCTCGAACGCCGCCTCTCGTTCAAATGAGGCCCTCAACGGACCTTCAAAAGAAAGAATGTTGATTCGCCTCTACATGCAGAGGGCCGCCGCCAGCCAGAAGGTGGACTAATTACCGTAGTCGTCGCCTGGCGCGTCTGCGCGCTCGTTAAATAACAAACAACGTTTTTAGCCTCAATGACTTTTGCAACCAACACCAACCAAGACGAGCCTCGAGCGTCTGTACTAACAAACTCCGATGGCTCATTTACATGCCACAAACGTTTGAAGTTTCTGATTGGCATCATTCACGTGAACGGCAGCCGAGTGGATGATGAAAATGAAACTGAATGAGCTACATTGGAGTCCCGAAAGAGATAGATAGAGGCTCACTCGATGATGATACAAACAAACAAACAGCAGCAGCAGCAGCAGCAACAACAACAACAACAACAACAACAACAACAACAACAACAACAACAACAACAACAACAACATAGTTTATCTCTCTATTTAAGTTTCTGGGTAAAGTTATTTGAGTTTACTTCAACAACAGAGGAGAGCGCCTCTTACAAGGCTATCCACTTAACTTGTTGTCTTACCACAGCAGCCTCTCCATGGCTCATCCTCCAACGAAGGAGACAAAGTTCAATAAAGTCTCTACGCTCGTTCGTTCATTCATTCATTCATAGTCTCAGTGAGAGTCGGCGAGTCTCCAGACTTGTTGGTTTGTTTGTTTGTCAGTCGTTTTCCTCCTGAAATCGACCACTGGAACTGCGACTGCCTCTGCGACTGGGACGACGTAAAATTCATTCATCTTCGGTGGCTTGTCAAGAGAGAATTAAGTAAGTTTCTTTGGTTTCTGTGATTTATTGACGACGACGACGACGACGAGTCGACTCAGAGCTCGGCGCGCGCTCGCTCGCGCAACTGAACTGAAGCCCAAAAAGTTGGCTGTACCTTTGCGATTCGACACGCCTCTTGTTTAGTCTGCTCATGGCGCCGCAGTCGACCTGCGCCAATTAGACAGTTTCCGAAAGCGATTAAGATAAAGGACGAGAAGAAACCCCAAGATTCGTTCAGATAGCAGCAGACTTGTTGATCTGCGAGCTCCAATCATAACCCAAGAAGAACCAAATTCCGCGCCAAGAACCAAACAGATAACACACAGAATTCATAAAAGAAATAAGGTAATTTCCTCTCTCTCCCTCTTATGCTGTCCGAGAACATCACAACCGCTAATTGACTTCTATCGGCCGGCTGTGAGGGCTATTTCGGTGGATGGCGGCGGCGGCCAATCAATTAGCAGCTGGCTTGTGACGGCCAAGCCGGCCAAAGGCCACTTGTGGCTCCAGTCGGATTGGACTGGAATTGGACTGCAAGCCTCGCCTCGTCGATCCGACGCTCGCCCAATCATTTTTGTGGGCATTAATTTGGCCGCATCATCATCGGCGTCGGCGTCCGTCAGTGCAATTGGCCAACAGCAGCCGCAAAAACTCAGCCAACTCACGTAGACACATTGGCTCGACGACGAGCAGCACCACAAAAACAACTTGTCTGCTGTTTGCCGCTCTATTAATGGCCAACCAACCAACCAACCGGCCCATGCCAACAACAACAGACAAGCGCACTTGTTGGATTGTTTTAAATCAATTGTGTGTTGTGTGCCTCGGCGGCCGCTGTTGCCTTGCCAATTTGCACACATTAGCTTACGTAAGCGGCGCTCTGCCGCTGTCGCTGCTTCTGCTTCTGCTCGGCCAGCCGGTTGTCATGTTAATAATGCTGGTGGCCACTTGTTGAGGTTGTGTCGGTGTGTTCACACAAGAACAACCTCAACCGCAGAATTGCATTGTTCTTCTTCTCCTTCTCCTTGTTTGCCTCTAAACACATCATCTGCTCTCTTTACATCTGTCCGAATGTTTGCTCTCCTCCGATCATCTACCCGACTGTGGGCCTGCCGACTGATTTGGCCTGCAACAACAAGTTGATTTAAACTTTCCCATGCCATCGAAACCAACAAACAGCTGCAACATCTACATTCCGATTTGCGTGCATTAAAACGGGCAAACTCGACTGCCTCGTAGAGCCCAATCCAGACGACCGACCGACTGGCCTTTTCATGTCTCATTTAGACTGGCCTGGTAAGCCACCGGAATTGATGCTGATAAACAGCGCGCCGATGACTGGAAGCCAGTGAGTTGCATAATCGAGGCAAAATGGCAGCGCCTGCAAGCGAATTGTTGCGCTTTGGCCACCGTCGAGTTTGCGCAAACTCGCAACGCTATGATTCGGTCACAATATGATGTCCATTCGTTGCAGTTCGTCCGACATTAATTCAATTCAAGTTTATCAAATCAGATGCACTTTTTGGACGCCACTCTAACAACAATGGCAACGGCAAATAAAGATCAACAAGTTATTGTTGTTGTTGCCGCTGCCATTGAATGAATGAGTGGACGATGACGACTAGAGAGATAGGAAATCATTAATGGACTGCAAAGACTCATCAAGCAAACAGTAGCGAACGATATTTGACTCTGCCTTTGGTCATATGACTTGAAATTGTCGGCAACAAATCGTCGACCACCATTTGATTGTTGAGCTTTTGCGAGGGCGGCGAGTTTATGAGTGTAGTCCAAAATGACGACAAAGACGACCAAAGAGACGACCAAAAAGACAACGACGACGATAGAAATGAACATCAAAATAAACAAATCGAATCTCGAAATGGAAGACTTTCAGACAGGCATTTGACTAACCAAAACAAAACTCAAACCGTACAAACAAACAAACAAACAAACTGAATAACTGGAAATCATGTCCGCTTGGATCTACGCGGCGAACCCACTGAAAAAATGGACACAGCTGATATTCTCGGACGAATACCTTAAGGCAATGAACGAAAACTTTCACGTCGACCACTTTCTGTGTCGCCATTGCGACTCGAACCTGGCCGGCCAACGTTACGTACTGAAGGAGGAGAAACCCTATTGTATCTCGTGCTATGAGACCAATTTCGCCAACACCTGCGAGGATTGCTCCAAGTCCATCGGCATCGACTCGAGGATCTGTCTTACAAGGACCGCCACTGGCATGACACCTGTTTTCTGTGCGCCCAATGCCACCAGTCGCTAATCGATAAGCCGTTCGGGTCGAAGGGCGAAAAGGTCTACTGTGCCGATTGTTTCGATGTCACCTTTGCCACTCGTTGCGATGGTTGCAAGAATCCCTTCCGAGCGGGTAAGTTCCGGGCTTGGCTAGCCTTTTTCCAACATGAATATCCTACAAGTTCCTTTGATAACCAACCATCCACCCATCCATCCATCCATCCATCCATCCATTTGTTAGGTTCCAAAAAGATGGAGTATCGAGAGGCAGGCAGTGGCATGATAGTTGCTTCTGCTGTAATGTTTGCAAAAGAACACCATCGGATCCAATAGTTTTATACCAAAAAACGACGATATCTACTACAAGTGTTGGGCCGAGTGTGAAACATTATATTAGTAATGTGCGTAACTAAATACTCATCATAGGAGGATGACGATGATGAACATAATAACATTAACACTCTTCGTGTCTATCTTTCGTCCCCATGATATCAATTACACACAACATTGGCCTTCTCTAATCAACAATTGGGGCATCAAATGCTACGAGGACAAATACGCCACCAGATGCACCAAATGCAAGCAAGTCATTGTCTCGGGTGAGTCACATTTCGCAATGAGCCCTGGCATAGGGACTGTTTCAATTGTTGCAATTGCAACAAGTCATTGGCCGGCCAGAGATTCACAACTCGTGACACAAATAATAATAACAATAACAACAATAGTGAGAATAACGGCAACAACGTCGTCAATACAAACAAAACTAATCAACCACATAACGCCTATTGTATCGATTGTTATGGCGAATTGTTTGCCAAAAAGTGTTTTGCCTGTTCGAGGCCATCACCGGATTGGGAGGAACTCGTTTCGTGACATTTGAGGATCGTAGCTGGCACAACGAATGCTTCACTTGTAATGATTGCCAGACGACATTAGTGGGCAAAGGGATTTATCACGGATGGGCCAGAGGCCATTCTATGTGGCGACTGTGCCAGGGGCCAAATTGAGATAATAGTAATACGGCTGACGAGAGGCCAAACATATGAAGGGCTTGACTTCATACTATACCGTATTGTATTGATGATCTTCTGATGATAACCAGCAGCCGATAATATTGTTCTGGTTATCAAACTCTCTATTGAAGGCTTTAATAATTGATATTGTTTCGACGTTACTAAAAAGTGTGCCGAATGACGAAACAAAAAGAACACTCAATATCATCTGACCTGTCATTTCAACAGATGTATCCTCGAGAATATCTCGCGCGAGCCAGCCGAGATGGATTATAATATACCGAATAAAATCAAAAGACGGCGGATAAATGTTTACTCATCACTGCCACTATTGACATGTCTATCTAATATCATTATACTTGAAGACACCACGTATAATATTATCACAATCAGGCACTGAACTGGGAGATTCTCTATCCTTGTGATGGCTTAAAAGTTAGGGTCAATTCACATATTGACGAATGGACCACGACTATAAATAGAGAATCCTTCTAATAGCATGTCGAATATCTTTTTGTTGAGAGTCTGATAATTAAAGCTCTAAACTGTTATAACTTGGCAACAATATATTGGATATTATGTCCTTGAAACACATCAATAGTTATGATTACTATCGAATACCAGAAGTGCAACTGAAAATTATCCCTTGAGAGATGCTGCCGTTGCGAGTTGAGCGGCAAAGAACAAGTGCTCAGCTGCTCCATCTATTGGGTAAGGATCCATTCGGTTTGTGAACTGGTGGATTTTGATCATTGAGATAACCATTCTTGATACGACTAACTTTTTGTTTCGAGAGGAGTGCAACTACCCGCCAGTGGGTGTATTTCTTAACGGCAAGACTTCTAGACATTTTGGCGGCAAAACCCATTGTTGCTGGTGTTCCTGTTCGGTCAGATCATATCTGTAACAAGACTATTTTGATCTTCAAATATATTTGAAAGCTTATTAGAACAATTCCTTTATAATTGAGTTTCACATTAATCAATATTCAATAGTTGAACGTTGTCATCTGTTCTGATTGACATTCGTTGGCACGGTTGGAAATGTCAGCATTCTATTTGTTGTCATTCATAGTGGAACTCTTGATATCGACTTCGATGAGGAAACCAAAACATCCACTGCAACTCAACGCTCACCTAAAAGCGCCGAGCTTAATCTCATCCAGCAAGTTAGTGTTCTCATTCAACAGATAAGATGAATAATTTTAAACATTCGTCTCAGTTGTTAAATCAATTATCAAGCTCAAGTCAAGCGTTTTGAAGAATTCAAGCACACATTGAACAGTGGGTCAGGTGGATGTTTCGCGCCAAAAGATGAAAGCTTGCCATGAGATTCATCGATAGATCGATATCTCGCATTCGAGTTGGAACAAATAGACTGACATCGGTGCCATGTATTGACCTGCTTTGAGACATTTCGATCCATGACTAATAGCCCTGTCTAGCACTACAACCTCATTCAACTGCCACTTTGTACCCAAGATATGCTCCAATTCCAACTTGGCTATCAACACTAAAAAGTAATACCTTAATTTAAAGAACGATATTTGAGGATCACTCAGATAACAAAAGTCTCGATGCAGCTGTCCAATAGAAATGTGTTGGTTCCGTCTTTTGGAATCAGAGTCCAGAGGACGATTTCATAGGAGTTCATTGAAGATTTCCTCGAACTTTGAGGGATCTTGCGATGGAAACCTCTCGAACTTCGTCTCGCCGTCGCATAATAACGCCAGGTTCTCGTCGAACTTATCCACATTCGTCTGCAATACATATTTGTCGCCCGCCAGCTGATCAGCCAACTCTTTTGATGATTATCCATGAGATCATCATTTACTACAATCATTAGCCGCTTGTTCATCCTCAGCACCTCCAAACAGGTGCCGGCGCCGGCATGGCCAACAACGATATCAGCCCTCTCGATGTCCTCGCTGATTGAGTTCTTGTAATCGTACACTTCGATGTCCAGATTGTGGTTTCTCTTGATCTGATCCAACTGCTCCACTCTGTACTCAGACTTGCCAACTTGTAATATCAGGCGAATAAATTCCAAATCAACCAACTGCTGTATGGTCTTGTCTGTCAATAATTTGGCAATCAGTTTGTCGAATCGAGTAGAGCCGACGGTAACGAACAAGGTGTAACCCTGAATCTTGATCTGGGCTTCATGTTTCTGGTGATGATGGTGGAGTTTCTGGTGGTGGTGTTAGTGATGGCCACTCAATTGGTCGTTCTCTTGCTTGGCGGTATTCTTCTCTCTTTCTATGTAGTAAATTCTTTCCAAATAATCGATATGATCCCAATATGAACAATCCAAATCCACACACGGAATATATTGTGGCTCTGCCTAATGCCTTGCGAGCTAATGCAACACCTTCGTCGTGTAAGTTGGTGCCGGGTGTATCCTTCTTGAGTCTAGCTAAAGTCGTACTGAATCCCAGTAATATGGAGACGCCGGCAATGCTTGTAAAATATGCTATCTTGTAGAAGTTTTCGCCAGACGCGGAGGGCATGACGTCTTCGATTACCTTGAATCAATAATTGGAGTGGCAGTGGTATTGCTGTTTTTATTGCTGATTTCAATTCACAGCCGGCAGCCATTTTCCTATTTATTTTCTTGGTGCACAGATTAAAGGTGTCGACCCCATCTATTTATTTGCAATATATTAGTTCAGCTCAATTGTTCGCCGATTTTCGGCCGAATGGACCGCCAAAATTGGATTCATGCATGGAAGATTGGAAGGCATCGAGATGGCAATTAGATTAGTATGTAGAAGGCAACTCGCACATCTCGAGCGAGATTTTGGTTAGAGCGACTGGAGCGGAGACAAAATTTCTCCTATAAAGAGCCGGAGTGTGACTACATGATGTATGAGTACTCGAGGCTGCTGTACAATTGTTTCGTCTTCGTTCTGACTTGAATTGGATTGAACTGTGGTGATCTAGAGCTTGATGACTTGATAGGATTAATTTTAGTTGAATTTAGCGATAATGTTCTCACTTAGATTGATAAGAAAACTTGCAGCTTGAATAGCGTTGTAATCTTGATTATTCAACTTCTTCATATCAGATGTATTTGATATCACTTATCGGCCTGAAATATATGATTGAGCATTAAAAGATGATCAGGTTACGCACAATCATAAGTTTCAGGTCAACTGTGATTCATTTTATATCATATCTCAGCCAGCAACAATAATAAGAATCAAATTGGTTCTCTATAATTTAAGAACATCCCTTTCATGTCTCTTCTGTATCTCCCACATTTCGGACGTATTATTAAGACGACGGGCTTGAAGAGGGTGATCATGATTTTTGATGTTCAATCTTGATTAAAATAAGATCTTGAATTAGTTTTGGTGATTTGATATTATATCTTATTTCGGGTATAGAAATGATATTTTTCTTCTTTGTTGATACTGGAATTGGTGATCCGAGGCTTGATGGTTTGTATGCGTTACCATTATTTTCAGTTACAAGATTAAGACGAGAAAATAGAGGCAGCTGACAAAGATGGTGATGAAGATGAAGAGATTGACGACGACAACCACGACGACGACGACGACGATGGTGGGGATGATGATGATGAATGTTGATGACGTGGATTGGAAGCCATTGAAATAGTGAACAGAAATTTCGGATGGGAGATGCTTCAGCCTTTTTCAGTTCAATTCAGTTCACTACAGTTCGTTCGTTCGTTGGTTCGCTGGCTCTTTTGCTCGCCTTTTCTTCTATTGCGGCGCATTATTCTCTCCTCCGGCTGCTCTCTGTATGTGTCTGCCTGCGTCTACTCGCCGAGCCAACTCCAGCAAACCATCCAACCAATAACCAGCCTGGCAGGCATTCATCCAACCAACCAGGCAGGCAGACACAAACACACAACAGCCTATGAGTCAGCAACACGGCCGAGGCCGGCAGACTCGATCGCTCCGCTCGCACGGCCCAAGCCAAGTTCGACCTATTCTAGGCCAACTTTAGTGCTAGGCCAGTTCATGAGCCACAGTTCAATTCGGTTCGGTTCTTGTTAGGCTAGGCTAGGCCAACCACCAAAACAAATCATGCGGCAGCGGCCTCTCTGTGGCAGCGGACAGATGTTACGGTCTTGCAATGCGCACAAAAAGTCGGCCTATCTTGGGCGGACAAAACGTAACAGCCGAGCGACGGAACAATAGGCTGAACTTTGCACAAAATAGGCGCAACTGCAACATCAACACAAACAATCCAACCACCGAAGAACAAAATAGGCCGCCGCCCGACAGTAGTCTGGCCCATTGCGTGTCACTTGGCTATTTCCTTCGACTTGGCAACTATTTCAACCACCACCAACACTAGAAGTTCGCCGGCCAACAACCACTCGGCAGTCAGCCAGTGGCTGCTCGCTCTTTCCACTCACTCAGCCCATATCAATCCATGTCCAGAGGACTGCCACTAAAACGCCACTAACAACAACCATTAGAATCGATACAACAACCAAACAACAACAACTATCTCTCTTTGTGTTTCAAACCCATTTAGACTGCTCCATCGGTTTTCCTAGTCGTCTACTCGCTACTGCAACTACCAATACAACTACTTCCTCAGCTTCCTCCTTCTCCTCTTCTCTTATTCGTTTCTCCTCTTCTCTTATTCGTTTCTCCTCTTCTCTTATTCGTTTCTCCTCTTCTCTTATTCGTTTCTCCTCTATCTTCTGGGTGCTCGAGACTAGTCGACGTCGTCGTCCTAGTTGACTACTTCTCTTGTCTTGTGGCGCAACAATACATATGCTGCCTATTGGCTGCCGGGTTAGCTAAACTGCCTCTCAGCACACAATCTGTTCTCGCGAGACATTCAATCTGGCTGACTCATGTAATGATATAATCACAACTGAAGGTCCAGGTGATGCCACGGCAGTACAATGGCCGACCGCCGCTCCAGATGGACGCCGCCGCGGGTCGGCTCTGTTTCTTGCTCGAACAATCCAAGTGAATCAGGTCGGGGATGTGCCAACAAGACGCGGCTCGCGCAAGTGCACCGGGCACGACGACGACGTTGAGGCTGACCATCACTAGGCCAGGTCAAGTGCGGGAAGTGCAGAGGCGGAGGCAAATAACGACGACGACAACGACAGCGGCAGCGGCGGACGAACTGGACTGGCCATCTCGTCGGTCGAATGGCTCGTTATTTGGCTCACAATCCGCCCGTCTAACCCGGCGGCTTCGTCTGGGCGCGCGAGAGATAGAGACCCTGCATAGGCGGCCGGCTGCCGGTGGTTGTGGTGGCCGGCGCTGATTGAGAGCCTCGACGTCGGCGACTAGGAATGCCTGCCATCCAGCCGAAGGAGCAGAGTTTCGTCCCTCGTCTCGGACTGCCTGTGGTCGGAGTTCACACAGACGGACGGACAGGCTGGTGGAAGCTGGCTAAAAGTTGAAAGTTGAAAACCCAACTAATCTACGGAGCCGTCGCGGCCGCCATCGTCGTGGTCGTCTAGGACGGCAAAGTCGAACTATGCGGCGGCACAGTCGCCAGTTGGAAGTCACACAGGCCGAAAGATGAAGTAAACCAAACTCATCTAAACTGGTCGTCCCGGTCGTCGTCGCTCTGCTGCAGGCGCGCCGCAGTCGCTGCCTTTGCCAGTCGTTTTGGTCTTCGTGTTGCGTCGGCCATTTTGTGCGCACCTAAAGGACATGCTCATGTCGCCGGCTTCTACGCCGACTGCGGCCGTCGTCGTCGTCGTTGCTTAGCTTCGGCTTCCAGGCCCAACCTCGGCTTCCCTCAGCGCTCGCCACCAGCCTAGATCAACTGCTCTCTCTCCCCTCTCGTCCTGTCCCTTCCTCCTTGGCTCTGGTCGTTGGAAGGCCGCCCTTGCAGTTGCCTTTGCCTTCTGGTGGTTGTGCTGCCTGCCGACGTCGACGAGGGAGGAGGACGACAACAACGTCAATTCATCCGTCCGACGGGCCGAACATCCAGCTTTTCCCGCGAACTCGCCCCTCTCCTTCTCCACCCATCCACCCCTCTGCCCGGCCGCCCGCCTGTGCCTGCCGGCGGCCTCCACGCCGAACCTCCCCGCCACCGACCGGCCAGGACGCGCAAAATGTCGACATTGGCGCGAGCTCTGGAAGGCCGGCCTAAAGCCCAGCCCGACCTAAACCCCGCTGGACACCCTAAAGTGGTCATAAATTCCCGCCGAGTGACGAGGCTAATCTCATAGCCCCATCATAGGCCTCGCTACTGCTTCTGCTGCTGCTGCTACGAGCCTGTCGCCGATGTGTCCATCGTGGACGTGGACTTCAGTCTATCCGTCCGTCTGTCTATAGCCCTCGCGAGAGGCCCCAAACTGACCGAAACACGACGAGAGCACCGCCAAATTGGCCGCCCAGGCTTCTGGTGGTCAGTGGGGCCCGGCACTCGTCGCCCGCTCGGACAGGCAACGTGTCATTTGCGCCAAGAACATGCCAACGACAACCCCCAAACGGAAGTTAGCCGGCGATGTAAATGTCCGGTCGACAGTATCGGCCTCCAGGCTGCAGCCACCACTTCGACAACGACAACGACAACGACGACAACAACAAAGCAGCTCTTGCTCTGAATTAACACTTACCGAGCGCCCAACGACACCACATCGCCAGCCAATAGTGGAGAGCCAATGAACTTAACTAAATTAACCAGTAGACTTTTGTACACAGTGGAATATAGTGGCTGGACTTTTCAGAAGTTAATTGACCATTTCGAGGGTCACAATCCAGTGAGCAACGAAAATTGTGAACAAACATGGCCAGAGAGAGTCACCCAGAGGAGCTGAAAAAACAGCCTTAACAACCACGTCGGCGACGAGACCACGACGATAACGACAACAAGCTATAGAGTGCACTGTAGTAGGGCCAAAGATATAGTTCTAACTAATATAAGTGACGCAACGCTCTTCTTCACATGTTCATGCTCATCAACATTAGTGGGCGAGCAAGCGAGCAGGCGAGGGTCGAGGTCTTTATGTATGTCTGCTTGGAAACAACAAATTAATTGGATTCAGTGATTCGTGATCAATGATTGTGATTAACCATCATCATCATTTGCTTGGTGTTTCTGGAAATATTACATTTTTAGAAAGAGATTGCCACTATGTAGACGCCGCGTCAAAATTGTTCAAGTGGAGTCGTTAGTTTCTTAGAACGAGAGACTTTCTAACTAGACTCATGTTGTTGCCTCATTCACACAGTGTGCACTGATCTTCACCAAAACTAACAACGAAAAGAGAGGTAGTCATGTTGAATTCCATATAATTAATTTCAAAACCAGTCGAATGTTCCATCAAGCTAGTCAATTCATTCATTCTTATATATACTTAGTATGTACATAAATGAACGGCCAAACGCGTCCATTCCGAGCCATATTCAGTGATTCGCTCAGATGCTATTGAATGAAATATAGTTACTGAGTAACCACAACAACAACAACAAGTGCGATTCCATGCAAGAACTCATCTAATCAAGTTCCATCATGTTGAAAACGAGATGTAATACTATGAATATCCATCCGAAGGTTGGCGTGATATTCTCTGGTCGTTATGTTTAGCATAGTTGAGTGGTGTTGTGTCGTTTCATGTCGTGCCGAGCCGAGTTATGTGGTTTCGTGTATATATAATCGGCGTGATAATTTTGAACTTCTCATTGGCTCTCTTCACGGGCACAGTAAGCACTAGTCTCGCTACTATAACGTCGACTTGTAATAACAACAATCATCATCACCATCTCACTCCCTAATGATGAGAGCCTAGTAAATAACATTCCAATTTGAAGATCAGAAATGAATCCACTTTTTAATAACAAACAACGAATACAGATTCATACCAACAAATGTCCCCAAATTGAATCTGTATCGAGACATTTGTTGATATCCCGATAGAAGTTTAGAATATGCGGGAGGGCTGGCCAGTTTGTAGATGCCGAGTTGGTAGTCATATATAAGTAGTGTGTACATAATCAATTCATTTATTAATCCTATTAACATCTTTGTGAATAATATTGCGAACATGCCGTCTCAATTTGGAATTGGTGCTTAACATGTTGATGGTTGGATACATCAGCAGTTATTGTAGGGATATACATTTATACAATGTTATCACTACATATATGCTGAGTCATGGCTACTTCAACCTATAGTTTAACCTGTTGAGATTATCTTTGTTCTTGAACATTAAAGATAATCTTGACTTATCTAATATCAACAATCACAATCTAGAGGACACTTTTTGCAAGGCTTCATTGAAGATTTCCTCGAACTTTGAGGATCTTGCGATGGAAACCTCTCGAACTTCGTCTCGCCGTCGCATAATAACGCCAGGTTCTCGTCGAACTTATCCACATTCGTCTGCAATACATATTTGTCGCCCGCCAGCTGATCAGCCAACTCTTTTTGATGATTATCCATGAGATCATCATTTACTACAATCATTAGCCGCTTGTTCATCCTCAGCACCTCCAAACAGGTGCCGGCGCCGGCATGGCCAACAACGATATCAGCCCTCTCGATGTCCTCGCTGATTGAGTTCTTGTAATCGTACACTTCGATGTCCAGATTGTGGTTTCTCTTGATCTGATCCAACTGCTCCACTCTGTACTCAGACTTGCCAACTTGTAATATCAGGCGAATAAATTCCAAATCAACCAACTGCTGTATGGTCTTGTCTGTCAATAATTTGGCAATCAGTTTGTCGAATCGAGTAGAGCCGACGGTAACGAACAAGGTGTAACCCCTGAATCTTGATCTGGGCTTCATGTTTCTGGTGATGATGGTGGAGTTTCTGGTGGTGGTGTTAGTGATGGCCACTCAATTGGTCGTTCTCTTGCTTGGCGGTATTCTTCTCTCTTTCTATGTAGTAAATTCTTTCCAAATAATCGATATGATCCCAATATGAACAATCCAAATCCACACACGGAATATATTGTGGCTCTGCCTAATGCCTTGCGAGCTAATGCAACACCTTCGTCGTGTAAGTTGGTGCCGGGTGTATCCTTCTTGAGTCTAGCTAAAGTCGTACTGAATCCCAGTAATATGGAGACGCCGGCAATGCTTGTAAAATATGCTATCTTGTAAAGTTTTTCGCCAGACGCGGAGGGCATGACGTCTTCGGTTACCTTCAATCGATGATCGGGGTGGTGGTGATAGTGATAGTGGTTGTTATGGCTGGTGAGGCTTCTTGCAGTTCATAACTGGCAGCCATTTTGTTATTTATTCTTCTCGCGTAGAAAACGCTTGTGTGCGCGCTGGAAAACACGCCACTTTCACATGTGATATCATTGGTTACCCCAGACAAGGAGCCATCTTTTCCGCTCTTTCGTTGTCGTCGTCGACCTCGACGTAAACCCTAACCACCGAGTTTAGTTTCCACCTAACAGGCTCAACTTTCCACAGTCTAATGACGGAATTAGTCCAAACATTTCGTCTCTCGTCGTGAGACAAAAATAGGAGCAGTTCGCCGAATGATGTCAGAGAAAAATCTGACCTTTCAACTGCTAACTGAAATGTCACACGAATAAAGGTTGCACTTTATTATTTGGATACAATCATTTGTCCCGCTGTCTTGACTCGAGATTCTTTCCCGACACCAAAGCAAGATCCTGCCTATCATCAGACGTCTAGACGGTCGCGACGGGTGGCCTGGGCTCCTTCGACTCGTTGGCAGTGGCCGGTAGAGACATCACCATCCTCGGCGCAATAGACATTGACATGAGCTCTTGGAAGAGCAGTTTTGCCGCATACGGCAGTCTAACTTGTGAGATCTGTGTCTTGTTCTTACAACTCTTACATTCATAGGTGTTGTTTCTGAGATTTGCATTGGCAATCAGACCGCACAGGTCACAAACATGGACTCGGAATGGATCCGACACTCAAACAAGCGCTCACGTCGGAATTGAGCGGCTCCGTGGGATATCTGACAATCGCGCTCCATCTCTCCGAAACGCAAACCACCATCACGAGCTCCTACCCTCCATGGGCTGCCTGACGAGATCCGAACAGGTCCTCTCTGTCGTTCAATTACTCAGGTGTCATGGCAATCATAATACTACTGTAGTTTCTTCTAATGTATCAATAGATGGAATTAATTGGTTCCAAATAAATGGTGTCGCGGCACTGATTGTTAATTTATCTATGACAATTCATTGGATTTATTTGATTGGAAGTTGATTGGATGATCTAATGTAGACTTGTAGCTAGGCCCTCACCAACAGCGTCCTCAGCTTCGGTCTACTGAAACAGGCCACTCCTAAATCGCGAGGCCGGAACGCTAGTCGACCGTCAGAATGTATATCTAAATTTTTGATTTCTTTAATGAACCTAAGCTAGATACAACTCCAATCAGACACAATGACGACCTGAATACCATTTGAATTTTGAACAAACATATAAGCGTTCTCATAGCACCTTTCAGTTAGCATCCAATTGTTTGTTATCCTCACAGGTAGCTCTGGCGGGCAACTTCTTGTGGACCTGTTGACAAGGGCAACTTTTGTTGTTGTTGTTGTTGTTGTAGAGACATTAACAGGTATCGTCAGTTTTTGTGTTGGTTTAACTTGCTGCTGCTACGCCCCTTTTCGTCTCCATTCTGCTGCATAATCACATCAGCCTTGTAGTTGCTAAAGTGTTGACCAGCATTCAAGTAATCATGAGTAAAGAAGGTTGAAGATTTAGTCACAAAGACAGTTTAACTCATCCTTCGCCAATTTCTAATCTGTCCAATCGTTCTCGGACGCTGATGGAGTGGCTGGTTCCCAGTTTTTAACACGTGTCCTATCTAACTTTGAGATATTCTTTTCTAACCAGGTCTCTTCGATTGAATGGAAAGCCAAATTGTTAAATATATCACTGTGCTCGAACATACTATCGTCAATCTTGATCTCAACCAAGGCTTTCTCGTCTCCATCACTCCAGGAGCATCTTGTCTGATATCTTTTTCCTCTTCTTGGGACTTTCATTGTGCTCATTGCCCGGCTTGAAATTTGTCACCACCAAGTTGATATAATAAAGTTCAGATCTACATTTTGACGGAATCTCATTATCAATCATTTCTTGAAAACTGTTGCCGAGAATAACGAGTTTCCTCATCTTCTCAATGGACCAATTTGAGCCCAACAAGTTATTGTATAAATATTTATCCAGATGTGGCATGTATATCAATGTTGACAGCTTATTTAGGCTTCCTTTGGCTTATATCTCTCGCACAATATTCATTTTCAGCCAGAACATTGAATGTCGGCCTCGAGAACCAATTTAGGGTCTCTTTATCCAAGCTATCAAACGAGGATCAAAAACATCAATCAGCTCGTTGATTGGATTATTACAGGCCAGAAGGTGCTCATATATCAACAATAAGAGGGCCAATTGATATCTGGGAACAACATCGATGCCGCTGTGGAACGAGCCCAGCCCGTAACAGACTAGTTTCTCTATCTTTCTAGCTTCACCAAGTTCGCCTAGGCACTTGTCGATGGCATCGAGGAAATATTCTTTGTAAAAAGTCGACTGTTGCAATTGGAGCTTAATATCGTTGGTGATTTTATTGTGGATCTTCTTAGATTTGTTATGCATTGACCTCTAAATGTTATCTTGAGCAAGAAAGGACGCTTGATCGATGTTTGTGTTCTCGGGTTTACTCCAAAATCTTTTCCAGTCCTCAAGTTTCTGCTGATATTTGGCAATCAGGTTATCTCTCTCGATCTCAGTTTTGCCCTCAATTTGTTGATGTCGTCTCCTCCTCGCTACTGTCCGACAGTAATAGTTGCTTTTGTAGAAAGATCACCTCGAGCTTTCTGGCTGCCTCGATGAATTTTTCAATATTTTGCTCGGCACTTGGTCTCAAATCGTCCGTCAGGACAGCTAAACAAGCATTGAATGCCTCCTGGAGTTTGTCGACGTGATTCATCCTCAGAATATAGAATGTTATCAATTAGAAACCATTTGAGTGTTGATGAAATAACTCAATTATGAGAGAATTTGCGACTCATATCGGGAGCAATGCCGGCCGCCACGTGAACGTCGAGCCCGCAAGCCGGCAGGCGGCGCGTCGCGCGCTCGTTCGCATGCTTTACATTTTCTTCATCTCAAAACAACCCTTCATCATCATCATCATCATCATCATTAGTAACTAACACAACAACCGAACTTATACAACCCCATATCATATTCTTAATTGAGGCAAAAAGGGTGATTATTTATCTCCGGCGACCAATCAACAAGAGCTGACGCGTGTATGTAAATAAATGGACGCACTTAGACGAGCTCGAGGGGAGAAAATCAGTATGTAGTTTCATGCTCCAAAACTCGAAGTGTATTCTTTAATCGTTGGCCTTCTCGTACTCAATTGACATTCAACCATAGTGATAGAAACTGTTCCTCTTTAATAACAAACAACAAATACAGGTTCATATCTACAACTGTCGGGATGGGGATCCAATAGTCTATATAATAGACACAGTTTAGAAAATGCGACCGGCCTGTAAAATATTAATTTGATAGTCATCCAAACACCAAATATAAATATGTGTGTTCATTATCAATTCATTCATTGATCATAATAACATCTTTTGTGGATTATATTGGGAATGTGCCTACAGAATTTCGGTGCAAAACACGTCAACGGTTGATAACATCAGCACATACAATTTAATCACTACTTCTATGCTGAGACATGGGTGCTTCAACACACAGTCTAACCTGATGATATAATCTTTGTTTTTAAACATGGAAGATAATCTTGACTTATCTAATATTAACATCATCACAATCTAGAGAACACTTTTTTGCAAGGCTTCATTGAAAATTTCCTCGAACTTTGAGGGATCTTGCGATGGAAACCTCTCGAACTTCGTCTCGCCGTCGCATAACAACGCCAGGTTCTCGTCGAACTTATCCACATTCGTCTGCAATACATATTTGTCGCCCGCCAGCTGATCAGCCAACTCTTTTTGATGATTATCCATGAGATCATCATTTACTACAATCATTAGCCGCTTGTTCATCCTCAGCACCTCCAAACAGGTGCCGGCGCCGGCATGGCCAACAACGATATCAGCCCTCTCGATGTCCTCGCTGATTGAGTTCTTGTAATCGTACACTTCGATGTCCAGATTGTGGTTTCTCTTGATCTGATCCAACTCTCCACTCTGTACTCGGACTTGCCAACTTGTAATATCAGGCGAATAAATTCCAAATCAACCAACTGCTGTATGGTCTTGTCTGTCAATAACTTGGCAATCAGTTTGTCGAATCGAGTAGAGCCGACGGTAACGAACAAGGTGTAACCCTGAATCTTGATCTGGGCTTCATGTTTCTGGTGATGATGGTGGAGTTTCTGGTGGTAGTGTTAGTGATGGCCGACGACGACGAGTCCAATTAGTAGTGTTCATCATTCTCGACTCATTCTTTGAACATGGCCGCCTTTTTGGATTTACTCAAATGCAAGAGGCTCTTGCAATCCTTGGACATCCAAGCCAGACCCTGGAACATGACCGAGCGAGCCTCAACGTACTCGTACAAATCGTCCGTGTCCACCACCCTCTGTACGCTGGCCAGCCAGGCGGCCGCCTCTAACAGGTCGCCGAAGATCGACGTCACCTGTCGACACGGTTCCTCTAGATACTTGTTGAGGGCGTAGTCGAAATTGTCCCGCCGCTTGACGACCTTTGTTGTGCCGAGGGTGAACTCGGCCTGTGGGTCTGGCGCGGCCAAACGGCTGAGGACATCAGCGAACATGGCCTCATCGATGGGATAGTATTTGTATCTCTTGTCCATTGGACCAAACAGAGCCCCTTCGTTTCCTCTTGGCCGGCGAAACATTCGACAGAGCCATAACTGTGGCAGAGGCCTGAGCCATGTTCGTCAGAGTGCTGGCCAATTCCTGGTCGCCGAAGAACCTCTGCTCGATTGTCGACTCGATGTAGCTCGTGCAGGCCTTGAGAACCTCGGACAGGTAGGGCCTGATGACCTTCTCGATCCTCTTGTCGCCATACGACTTCACTCCGTCCATATCGAGGTGGCCGATGATCCTCAGGATATTGTCGTTGCATTGGCCCGGCTTCAACTTGACCAGCTCCAACACCATCTCAGCGGCTCCTTCGTGCCCCCAGTCATCTTGTCCAGGTCGGCCTCGATTCTGGCCGCATTCAACTCGTAGTTGTCCGATGGCACCTTGCTCACCAGGTACCAGTTCAGCGCCTTGAAGTTGGCCCGTCCATCTAGCGAGTCATGTTTCGGGTGGAAGAAGCGGCTACGGCTTTCGGTGGCCCGCCGGATAGACTTGCGCTTCCAGTGACAGCCAGCCAGCCAACAATCAATGCAATAACCACTTGGTGCTTCTCGTACATTTTACCTGGTAAGTTTCAAGTGATCTGATACCTCTTTCTTAATGAAATACTAACTCAAGTTACGAAATCTGTATCTTCCACATCAGCAATCACTAACATATGTTGAGACTCTTCAAAGGCCATGATTCAGGTGACTAGAACACAATGGAATGGATGGTGAGGACAGTTCTAAACTTAGATATCATCTGCTGAAGCACAACTACATGATTGACAAGATAACTGCAATCGGAGTGACGTAGGTTTGCAGAAATTTCACGCCGTTTTAGTATAGTGCCAGCCGAGCTGAGCTTACATCTGAAAGAAATTTTTAAAACTAGAACTAAAACGGGAAAATTTCTTTGATATGAGCTCAGCTCGGCTGGCACAATACAAATCATCCTGATTTTTGTGCATTTGGATGTAATGGTAAAGACCTCTACCTTGTGAGTGATACAAATAGCTCTGCCATTCTAGAAGATACCCTCGTGCGAGACACTCACACGCGACACCTGGCGATCTGTAAGTTAGTTTTATTGGCTAACCAAGCGGTTGTTGTCGATTATCATGTTTTCAAGTTCGCCTGACGATATTGACCAGTGGCTTCTTAATGCCATTCAGGCCAAAGGTCATCTTCGGCTCGGGCGGATACTTCATGCCAGGCGCGGGGTCTATGCGATAGTTCATGATGATCTTGGCGAGGGCTAGCTTGGTCTCGGTCAAACTGAACCTCATTCCGAGACAATGTCGAGGGCCCAAGCCGAAGGGACAGTACGAGCAGGGGACTATCTTCTCTCTGGCCGGGCATGAACCTTTCCGGGTCGAACTTCTCTGGATTGGGCCAGTGGTCTGGGTCGTTCATGATCGCATAGAAGGCCAGGTTGAGTTTCATGCCCTTCTCGATGTTGAGGTTGTACTTCTCCAGACGATAGTCTTTTGACACAGATCCGATCGAGCTGAATGACGGGCGACAACGTACGGAGGGTCTCGCATATGACCGAATCGAGGTACTGGCACGAGGTGATCCTCTCGTAGTCGAAGGTGAACGTCCTCTTGTCGAGGTCGTACTCGGCCAAATTCTTCACCTCGTCGTACAGTCTCTGTTGAATGTCCTGGTGGAAGGCCAGCGTGTAGGTGGTATGAGTGAGGGCAGTGGCGGTGGTCTCGAGGCCCACCATCAGGAGAAACACCGCGTTGGCCAGGATCTCGTCTTCGGCGAGCTTGATCTTGCTATATGCATTAGACGTCTTCGTGTCCACTATCTCGTTGCCATTCGTCGAATTGTGGTTGTCGTCGCCCGAGGCTACCATCACCTCCTAACCATCTTCTGCTGGTCCTCGAGCAGCGACTCCTCCTCAGTCCGGCGTGATGGTTCTCCTTCTGGTCCATTTCGTTAAGCTCCATCTGGTCGTTGAACTTGGCGTCCAGCAGCAACTGCAGGTAGTCGTCGAACTTGCGCCCCGAAGCCCGGCGATTGCTTATGATCTGCTCCACTTGCTTGGGCCAGTAGCTCCATCCGTGACTTGGGTGTCACCTTGAAGCCGAACAGGCGCAACAGAGGCTTGGGTAGCGTGAAGACGGCCAATATTCTGGGTAGGTTTAGCTCGAACAGCTTAAGGCCGAGCGCCACGAACTCGTTCCGTTTGGCCGCCGACTTGAGGTCAGTCGAGCCGGCCCTGTCCAGTTTGAGCCCATAGCAGCAGCTCGCGATGGCATCCATCGTGAACAAAGAGTATAGTTCCTTCCAGATTGACGTTCGCCGCCTCATCTGAATTCTTGTTGGTCTTCTTTTGGAATTGCTCATTGAAGCACTGGACGAGGTCGTCGGAACAGACATTCAACAGCTTAAACATTCGCTTGATCTTGCCGCTGGTGAATGTTGGCGTCAGCATCGATCGGACACGTTTCAATGTTCGTCTTGGGCGAAGAAGATGAAATGTTGTTGGTACTCGTTGAGCCATTCGTTCTTTTTCGTGATTTGGAAAGTAGTCGAAGTCCTTAACGCACACCTGGCGCAACACCTCAGGATCGGCCACCACCAGACGCGGCTTGTTGCCCAGGAAAACTCCTGCACACTTTGCCGTATGATGATCGCCAGCGATTCTCCACCTCCATTCGGTTCTTCATTATAAATTCCCACATATTTCCCACTACAAGCGTCGGCTTGGGTCCGTTGATGCCTCTTCTGGACCAGAACTTGAACAACTCCTTGTAATAGTAGTGGAGAAGGACGAGGATCGTCCCCAATAAGAGGCCGGTCATGGAAAGGGTGTAGAAATTCGCCCATAGGTAGGCGAACACGTCCATCTTGTGATTAGATGATAAATATTCTGTTTTGTTGGTTTGAGTTGAGGTCAACCTCTTAACTTGGAATTTATTATTATTATGTTTGATGTGACTAATACTTATTGTTAGTTATTTTAACGATGCGTCAATAGACTAGAAGGACCAACCCTCGATGCTATAAATTAATCGGAAAATTTTATTATTAAGATTGTGGTTTGTTGTTATTGTATCGAACAAACTATGGTCGTTGAGGGAAAACAATTGAAGTGCATTCCAGGCACAAAATCATATGCATTCTCATAAACAAACTCATTGCTGTTAGGTGCATGGTTGGTATGAATTCGTTCATCTGGAGAGAATCTGTCAACACTAATCAGCGTGTTGCTAAGGCAAATGGTGTGTATTATTATTATTCCAACGCATTCATGATTATTCTGTCCATCTAGTGCGACCACATTGTCAGATCAGCTGAATCTCATCTAATTGCCAGAGTGTCTGCCTGCACCAACGTCGGCCGTCGATCAGACTATGGAACGCCCCCAACGACCTGTTTCACGGCCAACATCGCAATTGGCCGATCCAAACTTGAACTGGTCGGCCAGGTTCACCTTCAGCACCAAGATGGCCGGCAACGGGTTCCTGCAGGGCAAGACTGAACATTATGACAACCATCACTGGACTGATTGCGCTTGGATTGTATTTGGCTGTCGATATGCATACGCAACAAATCAATAGAGAAAACTCGATTAAATAGTGAGCCAATGTAGACGTCGTCGTGGTCGTCGAAAAGTATCATTTAATTGTGCTGTGTCTGCAACAAAATTGTCATTATTCACTTGTGGGATCTCACTTTAAGTTGCACATTTGGCTTTAGGATGCCGTTCAGGCCGAATGTCAGCCTGGGCTCGGCGGGAAATCTGGTGCCCTCCACAGGTTGAAATCTGAAGTTCATGATGATCTTGGCCAGACCAAGTTTGGCCTCTGTCAGCGCGAATCGCATGCCCACACAATGACGTGAGAGGCCCCACGCCAAGGGACAGTAGGAGCCGGGAATGATGGTGTCCCTATGGGCGGGCATGAATCGGTCGGGATCGAACTTGGCCGGCTCGTGCCAGTACTCGGGATTGTTCATGATCAGGTACAGGTGTAATAGAACCTTCGAGCCCTTCGGCAGATCGATGTTGTACTTGTCGATGTGATAGTCCTGATTGGCCACTCGATCGGTCATTAAGGCGGGTGGGAATCTCCTCAGCGTCTCAGATAATACTGAATCCAGATATTGGCACGACGTCAGCGACTCGTAGTCGAATGAGTATCTCTTGGTTTGTTCGTCGTAGCTAGCCAGAGCCTTCACCTCCTCGTGGAGTCTCTCTTGGATGTCCTGGTGGAAGGCCAGCGCGTAGGTGCAGAAGGTCAACAGAGTGGCCGTAGTCTCTGGGCCCACCACCAGCAAGAGAACGGCATTCGACAACACCTCCATGTCAGACAGAGACTTATCATTCGAGGCTTGCGTCAGGCCCGACACCATCCGCTTTTGGTCTCCCAGAAGAGATTCCTTCGTCAGACCTGCATGATGATTCTCCTTGGCGTCCATTTCGTTCAGCTGAATCTCGTCGTCCAATCTGGCATTGATTAGGATCTGGAGATAGTCGTCGAAGGTCTTGCCTGACTCCTTGCGGCTCTTGATGAGACTCTTCACTCTGCCGGCCAAAGGCTCGATCTTACTGTTTGGAAACAGCCGAAGTTGATCAATTTCAGCAATTTCTCGTTCACGCAAGCCACCGCCAGTATCCGTTTGTAGTCGAAGTCGAAGATCTTCAAAGCCATGGCGATAAACTCATTGCGTCTAGCCGCCGACTTGAGGTTCGTCGAGTTGGCGTCTCTCTCCAGCTTGAGCCCATAACAACACGTGGCTATGGCATCCATTGAATACATACTGTATAGCTCCTTTAGATTGATCTCTTGGCCGACATCGTTCTGGGATATCTTTGTTATGTCGTCCAATTGGGCCACGAACAGATCAACCAGGTCGTCCGCACAGGTGTCCAAGAGCCTGAACATTCGTTTTATCTTGCCGCTGGTGAAGGTGGGTGTTGTGGTGGCCCTAACACGGCGCCAGTCGGCGTCCCTTTAGGCCAAAGAGAAAGCTCTTCTGGTATTCGTTTACAAACTTGATGATGTCGTGATTGGGAAAGACATCGAAGTCTTTGATGCATATTTGGTGTAGTAGCTCGGCGTCGGCCACTACCAAAGTCGGCTTGCTGGCCTCATATATGCCAAACACTTTGCCGAATTGTTTCAGCCAATTTTCCTCGATTTTTGTCTTATTTTGACTGAACAATTGCAGAATATGGCCCAGAATAGGCGTCGGCTCGGGACCCTTCACGCCCTTCCTATCCCAATAACTGTAGACATTCTTATAATGATAATAAGTTTTTGTTGCGATAAAAACAATTATGGCCGATAAACCAGCGACCAAAATACGATTTTGAGTGAACAACAAATCCTTCAGTGAATCTATATCCATATTGTCTGGACGGCTATTCTCTGGTATTCTTTTTCTCACAGTCTAATATGTTTAATGAGTATTATCTTTGTCTGTTGTTTATAATAATTAATCAATCCAATCATTGGCAATGAGTATCCTTGGCGGCCATAGAAATGGCCATATTATTAATATTTGATGTAATGTCGAGTTCGTTATCAGTGCGGGGATAAAAACTGATGGATTTGTTTGTTGTTTTCACTTCTTTGCAGTAAACATCCAGAACGCGTAAACAACAACCTTGCGTGTTCATTGGTGTAATCGTTTGATCAGTGTAGTAGAGGCAGGTCTGATACCTTCCCGGGCAGCCTCGTTCACAAGAGTAGAATCATTCAGAGAGCAAAAGTAGAAAACAGGAAAGACGACTTTGGATGACTTGACTTCAGAGAAAGAAAGATATTTTCTATGATGCCACCCTGCCTCTCTCACGGTCACCATAATTCACGACAAGGCTGAAATGATCACTTGTGCCAGCTCGCATTGACACAGAGACACAGGCTCTACCTGGAAGTGACAAGATGAATCATAGAATTATGGTAGCATTTAAGCTTATTTATTGAATATTCGCTTGGTTATAACCAATGATATCTCGACTGTGAGCCGTGATTGTTCATACAGACCTGGTTACAATCATGGGGCCATCACTGTAATTCAAGGTCTCACAGCTGTAGGTAACTGGTCATCACGGGGAACACAACCAGGTGGTTTCGTCATCGACCATTAGACGTGAAATCGTATTGAAGTGGTAATGATTTTCTTTGCAGGTATTCTCACGAGAGTCCTCGACGGACATCTAGTTATTATAATATAATTTATGAATTGTTTTCAACATGAACAAAAGAGAAGTTCAAGAAGAGGCAGAATAAGCGGCGCGCTGTAGATGGCCGATGTTGGGAAAGAGTGGAGTCTATCTGTCGCCTCGCTGCTGCGACTTCCGGTCGCGCCTCTACCGACACGTCTCCTTTGCTGCCACCAAAACCTAGACATTCACTCCACTCGGTCTTAACGTCGACATGTGAGATGTGACCATTCAGTGACGATATTCGGGACAACAATTGGCCCAGTATGTTATTTTCAAGACACCAACGAGTTGTCGAAAGTCCATCGAGTGAGATTTGGAGGTACTCTACTAAGGTAAGTAGTCTGATTGGCGTGATTAGGTCACATTGGTCGCATGTCACATATACTCCACTATACGACACATGTACTCCACTGTTCCCGATTTTTAGGTGAAGTCGATCTGTGCTGAACTCCATCTGTGGTGGAGTCGATACGAGCCGGCTGCATGCTGGGAGGATAAATTATCACATGAGGCACAGGCAAACCCCCTGCCTGCCGTAACTCGTCATTCTTTCTCTACTATTCTCAATTATTGGTTAATGTTAAATTTAATCTCATCATATTTACTATATTCGCCTAAAAATATTCTCTAATATTTTTATATTTATTGATGTTTATTCTATAATATTATTAATTATTATTATTATACGCTATAATAAAAAAATTTATTTACAACATCATGGAGGCCCCAACCGGAGATGGCAAATGCAAATGCGTTTATAAATGTGGTTTTAAAATGGTTGTCCTCGAACAAAATTTTTGGAGGATAGTTCACCAGCCAGCTGCTGATGAGCCAACGACGACGACAGGTCAGACCAGCGACAGCCCAACTAGCCAACAGCCTACGTCGGCAGGAACTTCTAAGGCCGATAGAATCCTCCCACCAACAATACAACTGAGGAGTGGATTGACTCCAGGAGCTTTTGTGTCCGATAGCCCTGCTAGAGTGATGGACGATGATCCTCCAGTTCGCAGCAAGCCTGCCAAGCGTACCAAGCCTATCAAATCAGGGAAGAGCCTCGAACGAGCCCTTGCCAGCGCTGCCAATTGTGGCGAAAACGACCAACAAGTGGCCGTCTCCCCGCAGGCTCTCTCGAGTCTAACGAGAAGCATCCGGCAGCTTATGCTTCCGAAGGTGGCCCTGCGAAGTCTCCCTCATCAGACGATTCCTGGCCACATACTCACGGATCAAAAATGAAAAAGTTCATGCAGTCGAAGAAATAATTGAGAACATCAGATGCGAGGCCTCAACCAGCAAAGATGTTGAACAACCACCACGACCCGGCACTTTTGGTCCTTCGGCGACTTCTCAAGGTCGCAAATCACTAGCGATCATTAATATCCAGAGTGCTAGATTACCTCAATCTCAGGTTCGACGACAAAGGTCCGGTCTAGGCTCGGGGCTAGAAGATAGAACGCAGCGTCCAAGGCGTCGAGGAACTTCGTCCCCTTCCATGATCCCATCAGTCGGAAGGGTCATCCGATTGGATTCAACTGATTTGGGTTTAAAAATTATCTTTCATGCAGAGGATTTGTCAGTGATTGTGTTGTGGAGCATTTTGATTATTGGAAGATACCCAATGCCAGGCAAGCACTTTATGAATACTTCGAGGCAAATCCGAAAGTAAGAGAGAGTTTCAAATGTGAAAACATGCCGTTGGTGAGGGCTGCATATAAAATCGTCTGAGCAGTCACCCGATGTCACTCATGGAGACTCATCAGGTTGAGTATGGAAGGGCAAATTCATTGAACGATTAGATATGGCTCTTGTGACAGCCACTCAACAATTTGTAAGTTCGACACAGAGCGTGTCAGCTCACTACAGTTCGTGTCAAAAACAGCTGTTTTATTAGCCAACATATGATTGACCTCTGATGTCCCAAGAAGTGGCCGCGAGTAGATATCATGTCATTTTAATTATATTGGTTATCGTTTAGGTGAAAGTATTGTTAGTGGTGGTAGTGGTGAGTTGATGATATAATAAAACAATTGTAAATCAGCCTCCATTTTCATATTTATACATTATACAGATTCATTCATTCACTAGCTGACTGTCTGCAACTTCGTTTGCAGGCGTGTAATTTTCGTATATCAGAGGTACCTCCCGCTGATCGAGGAAATAACTGGCAGGACCACCGCCCGTCCACTCTCCCTCACCCTCGCCCGCCTCGCTCGCTGGGCCGCAGAAGAATGTACGAGGGTCCTACAGTTTGTGCGAAAGTGTAGTCCACAGTCGCCAGTTCACGACAGATTTTCATTTTTATTATATAGATTCAACCAATCCTTCACTGTCAGTTATTGACCTGGATTTCTCTCTCGAATTTGGCACTTCTGAATGCACATTCCTCGTCATTAGTGTTGTTGTTGTTGATGTCACTACCACCACCAGTTAATCTACCGCCCTCAGGCCTCTCTGTAGGACCTCTGCCCGCCTGATGGCTGAGGTCTCGGCTCAGATTGGACTGGGGCGAGAAGCTAGTCGACTGTGAACACGAGGAGTTAGTGTTGGTGTTCGAGTTCGAGTCGGTGGATGATGTGGACATCTTCTTGGTTGATGTCAGTGATTTGCTCGAGGGAGATTTAATCAATGGCAAACTCATGTTTCGTACGCTTTTCTAATTATGAAACGTATCTTGCGCAAGAATGCGCTCCTTTCCTCGTTGCTTGGACTACCCAACAGGTACATCTTGCCACTGTTATTTCGTTTGCCCGACGTCTTAGTCAATAGGCTAGAGTTTGAGTTTGATGAGCTACATTGGAACAGTTCCCATTGATAGCTATTGTCTGATGGTTTACTGCCTGTAAGAGTCGACAACGACGTGGACGACGACAGTTTCAGGTGACTCTTAGGCTGGTCCACCGCCACCGATCTCACCTGACCTCTTTCACGGGAATCAACGTTTGCATCTAATTATTTCGCTCGTATCGTTGCTGTTGTTGCTAGTATGGCCGATGTTATTGCTATTGGAAGCTATTGGTGCTTGTAATGAGCTCTTGCCAGACACATTGGCTGCAAGAGATGAGGATGTAGACAATTGACTGCCGACACTTGCGAGTGGTGTCTTTTGCGGCTCGATTTGACGTGCTCCTTGCAAATAAACACTACACATGATTTGAACACAAACAATACCTGGCCCATTGTAATCCCCTTCTTTAATTTCGAGGCAAACTCGTGCATATTAAGCCACTCGACGGAGCCATAATACAGCAACTGCGCGATATTGAGGCTGATGGGCGGCTGGTGGGGCCCAAACAAGGAAGGGCTGGGCCCATACTTGGCCATCTCGTGTGCTTGTTGCTCGAAGTATTGGCGCTCAATGTGATCGAATATATGGCCGTATTCGTCGTGTATTCTCTGGGTGTCATTCACATGGCCAATGATGGATTCCATCTGTCTAATAGCACACAACAGGTCGTCATAGTAAGGCTCACTGTTATTGTTGTTTGGGTTGTTTGGGTTGTCGCTCGACGATGATGATGATGCAAAATTCTGCTGTATCGACATGGCTATGGAATTCAATAGCATTGGATACTTGACAATTCTCTGAATGGGCTTTATGAGATATGACTCAAAGTTTTGTTGGTGTACACTCTTTTTGGAATGAGGAGTCTCCATTTGACTTGTTGTTGTTGTTATTGTTTGCAGTGCTCGTCGTTGATTTGCTGACTGTTTGGTCTCTAGAGGATGCTGGTGGCTGCTCAGAGCTCGACGACCTCGGCAAACTCAGCGACACTGAAGACGAGCTGCCGTCCAAATTGGCCAGGAAGTCAGTGAGTTTTCTCAGCTGCGAGCTCAGCTCAGAGGCGCCTCCATTTCCTGAAGAGGACAAGAAGGAGCTCATCAATTTCATCGAGTCCAGTCGTTGTTGCGAGGAGCCTCCATTGGAGTTTGCAACAACTCCCACTGACATCATGCTGCTCGAGAAGGTGTTCAAGGCGCTCGGCAGGGAAATGATGGATGAAGTGGGCAGATTCGAGCCACTCACTCCTTTTGGATGCAAAATGCGTTGTAATCTCGAATAGGCAACACAATAATGGGCATAGTTCTTGAATTTGTCCGCCTCAGACAGGAATATTCTCGACACTGTCTCGAGTATTCCTCTGATCTGTTCCAGACTGGTGAGCGAGTTTATATGCTCGATGATCCTGTTGAACCTGTCGTATTCATCTAGGCCAGCGGGTGTGTCTGACAACAACAACGACGAGCTGGCCTTGGCCTCGTCCGACAGTCGGCAGCTGGCCGTCACATTTGTTGTCATGAGCTCAGAGAAGTCCCGCTGAAATTTCAACAATTCCAGCAGAGATCCATGCAATAGCCTCAGGTCGGAGATGTCCAGAAAGGCGGCTTCCTTCAGAGGGGCCATGTAATGGTCGACTATCGTTTCTAGATGCCTGACATATGCATGCTCTGTTTCCAATAATTCCAAAAGTGACTTCTTGAGACGTTCAACGAGCGTTTGATCGGCCAAGGCCTTCTGTTGTTGTTGTTGCGTTTCTTTTGCGTCTCTCCTTGTCGGACTCTGCAGCTGCCTCTGATTTGAGTGCTCTTGATCTTTGCCTAGAATCCGCGATATCCTCTCTGTCTTCTTGAGCAATTGCTGGGCCAGTTCGTTGCTATTCACCTGCTTGGAGGGCTTTGGCTTCCTGGAGTCCAACAAATCGAGCGCTAGATCAGAAGGATTGGTCAGCGAATCGTCCAGTCGATGTTGACTCTTCGACTTTGGCAAGGCCGCCTGGCTTTCTTTGTTTACCTGCTGGGAGTCTCGGCCTGCCTGTTGTTGTTGCAGCTGCTGGTGCTGCTGCTGGCGTCCATTGAGGCCTAAATCCGACTTCTGGCGCACCAAACTGGGGTCCGTCCGAAGGAAGGCGTCCGATTGGGCGGGCGGAGGTGGACAAACCAGGGCTGTAATGTGCCTGTCGCTAATGACTTGCGACGGATTGGCGCCGATACTTCTTTCCATTTGTTTATATTGTTGATTATTTGCTCTTCTCATCATCATCATCATCATCTCCTCCATCGTCTTGATCACCATCTCCACTGGCATCATCTCTAGTGGGCCTCAATTGTATCTGATCCATGGCGATGGAGGGCGAGTCTGTCCTATTGGACCTGACGAGAATCTTTAATTTTGTTGCATCTTGCATAATGCACTCGATAAACATCATATCCAAATCAGCCACTGGAATTCCATTGATCATCACGAACTCATCGTCGTCGCGAAATCCCGACCGGTCGGCGACGCTTCCCCACTCGATGTAGTTGCAATAAACATTGAGCAAACTCTCTAGTCGACCAATCAATAACTGGCCCTCCAATGATATACCAAACGGAGTGGTCGCGTCCTCGTCCAGTCGACTCTCGTTCAACTCCACCTGAAACAGCCTCTTTTCCAACAATTCAATGTATTTAAAGTTGCTCCAATCGCTGAGAGTCTCTTTGCGCTTGATCGGCTGCCATTGGGGCCCTTTGGGGCCTAGAGAATCAGGCTGAACCTCTTCTTCGGGATCATCCAACTTGTTCGGCAAACAATCATCGTCGACAATTAAACGTAGATAATAATTGAGAAACTCGAACTCGCCCAAAGTGGGCTCCACTAACTTGAGCAATTGCTTAATGATGGACGTCGGTGTTGAGCTAATCTGTAGTCGCATATTAACTACAACAGTTCCATTGCCCCCGTCGTGAATGGAATACCTGTCGTCGCTGGTGGCATCCGACTCTTCCACCTCCACTTGGTCACCTGAAGTCACTCCATTGAGGTGCCTGATCTTTGCATAGAGACATTTGCTCAGTTTTACGGTAATCTTCCTCAAGTCGCTCATCTCAATGAGCTCTTCGGTGTCATTATCGAGTTGGATGTTCTCCGTTTTGCCGAGCAAATTTTGCGATATGGAATGTGATCTAATGCGGAGCTCGAGCGGCGACGATGATGATGGACTGCAACTGTTTGCTGATTGGTGGCTGGTTTGTTGTTGTTGCAGCTTTTTGCACGATGGAATCGGCGCTCTGTTGGCGGGCATGAATGTAGGCATGGAAAGAGGAGACAGTGAAGACGCCCAATTTAATTAGCAACAGCTTGCGGGTTTGCTGACGTGCATCAGCAGACTCTTCGGGTGGGGCAGATCAATGTCGGCCTGGCTGAGGCCCAGAGATTGACCAACGCCAGTCTGATGAGTGCGGATGTTCTGATAGAAGAGCTGCTGGTTTCACACGACGACAGGTAACAGCGTAACTGATACACCTGACAGTGGAGCTGTTCGCAGAATGTGTCCATGGCTAATAGCTGTTGACTAAGCCGCTGCAACAAAGATCGAAGGGTTACCTGTTTGCCTTGCGAAGGGTCTTCAAGTCGTCGTTTTCTTCTCGTTGTTGTTGAGGCATCAGGCGATGGCAATTCGTCGTCTATGTTGTCGTCTTCGTCGGTCTCGCTGGCCAGCTTAATACTCATTGATGACATTGATGTTAGCCTCGACTCGAGCCGCTGTCTCAGGAAGAGCTTCTTCTCGGCCTCCAATTCCAGGTGTCTTATTTTGGTCTCAAACAATTTGGTGGCCTCGTCGCGAGTCAAATCCCTGGCAATGGAGGCGGCACACGCATTGTGTATGGCAGAAATCCAATTATCCGACTCGAGCTGGCAACTGACTGGAACAAATAGGCATCCCCGAAGGTGGTCGACAGACAGAACACAAAGTCCCTCCTCGGGTGCTCTGGAATGGGCTGAGCTATGGCGCCGTCAATGATAATCAAATGCTTGGGCCTTCTCGATATAACACTGCGAGATATTGTTCAAGAACACATCCTGGCCAGGCCCTGCTGTTGGCTCTCGCACTTCAATATGTCGGTCACCATTTGCATGCGACTCCCGCAATTACTGTTGATCCACGACAACAAGTCCGTAGTTTGTTGCTTCTTTTTGTCGTCCATCCTTTCTATCATCGTCATCATCGTCGTCGTCGTCGTTGTCGCCGCCGTTATTGAGGTCGTCATTCTTGTCGATCACAGGATGAAATAACAGTGCAGTTCCACGCAAACAAACCCAATATCTCTTCCAGCCCTGTTTTCGCGCCAACTCCAATCGACTGGCGTCGCCTTAGGATCCATTTCCTGACCGACAAGAAGCCTGCCTTCCTAATGGCCCCCACACACTTGAACTGGCCTGCCCGCCTAGTGGCCGACGTGGAAAGTCTGGTGGATGTCGCGGTGGTTGTTGCTGTTGTTGCAATATCCGACTGCTGGCGTCCACTTCCATCGGCATTCTCCTCAATGGACATCTGTGCATTGTTTTGGGAAGAGAAGGCAAAATTAGATTAGTTTTTTTATGTTGAAATTTGGAAAATGATGAATATATATACTCGAGAGTTGCTGGTAAATGTTTCTAGTCTAATGGAACTCTCGCTCAGAGATGATGTAATGAACGATGGCTTGCCTTCAATAAGAAGCCCAGCTCGCATGAGGCCACTGTTCTGGATCCCTCTTGCGACTTGTGGAAGTGGCCATAGCAGCGAAGGCCTCGCTCGGCCACCAGCCGCCAATCGAAACAAACATAAGGCTGTAGTTTGCTTTGAAACCCCAGATCTATGTACATAATTGCATAAATTCCTAGTGTTGTTGTTGTTGTATAAGTAGGAGATGTTGTTGTTGTTGTTGTCTGGTCTGTTGCAGGAGCTCTGTTTGGTGATGAGAAAATTTATTTAAAGAGGACAATAATATCTTTCTGATTCTCATGTTTTCTCTGTTTTGGAGTTTGTTTTGCTAGAGAAGGATGTGCAAATACAACTAATGCATCCAATTATGGCCCTTCCACAGGCTTGACTAGCACCACTGTTTTCCTCTCCACCTTCTCTCCACTGACTCCTCAAGATGGCCATATTGCCTACATGTAAGTAAGCCAACCCTCGGCAGATTTTGTTTTGTTTAGTTCACTACGGAAAAGATTATTATTTTTCTTGTTTTGTTGGTCCTGGAGTTTGCTTGCCCTCTGTCTGTCTATCTGTTTGTCTGTTATTTTCTTGCAAAATAACACAGCCACGAGCCTAGTGGCTATTGATTTTGGTCGAAGGCTGAATGGGGCGAGGTTGCAAGAACAACAACAACAACTAAATATCTGAAGTATGTTTGACTGCAAGCAGACCCTCTTGGTCATTGCAAGCACGCGCTCTTTCTCCTTGTATTTCGCTCTCTGTCTGTCTGACTGTCTGTCTATCGGCCACTGGAAGCCACTGGACGACCAGCTTACATTCATGGTGTGGTGAGTGTGTGTTGGTGTATATAAATCCAGGCTTGTTCGCGCTCCAAGGGAGCCTCAAGGCGCATTTCTCTTCGCCTTCTCAGCCGGACCGTTGCCGTTAAATTTGTTGGTTTCGCCCTATATGCCTCGCAACCATCGCCATCGCTGCATAACATACGAGTGTGGGCGTTTGGGTCGGCGTCTTATCGTTTTGGTCAACAGTGGCCACCAACTCCCTTAGCTGGCCTCTCTGGTGCCCATCAGGAATTCAAGGCTTCCTGTCAATGGCTTATTAGACTAAGATGAGAGCAGGCCAAGAAGCGAGATCCAAACCAGCCAGCGGGCAGACCAACAGAGAGGGCGCTATATGGAGGCGCTATGCGTCTTCATAAGGGCCTCTTCTTGTAGTTGCTTTATTTCAATCCATAGTCAGCCAGACCGCTGCCTCTGTTGTTGTTGTTATTGAAGCGAAGTCCAATTTAGCCTTGCAATCAGCTCCATTGCAGCTGCAGCAATGTCGTCAAGCAGCGCCTCTCTGGTTTGTGACAACCTAAGCAAGCTTGAAGTCGACGACCACCACAACCACCACCACCACTACAAGACGCCCATATTAGCCAACTTTCGCGGGCCCGCCAACATTCATCGCGCTGATTATGTTGGAGCTCTTGTGGACGACTTTCCGCTTGCCGGAAACAACACGATGGATGGGACAACTCTAACTGCCTCAAATCAGTGACCATCTACGAGCTCTCTCTCTCTCACTCTCTCTCTCTCTCTCTCTCTCTCTCTCTCTCTCTCTCTCTCTCTCTCTCTCTCTCTCTCTCTCTCTCTCTCTCTCTCTCTCTCTCTCTCTCTCTCTCTCTCTCTCTCTCTCTCTCTCTCTCTCTTGTCCTATCCAAATCAGAAAACCTCATCAACATGCAAATGATGATGATGATGATGAGGGGAAAGGACGTGGGTTTCAGTCTCAGCTGGAGGCCGATGACATTGGCTATTAATAGCAAACTGAAGTCCTCTCAAACTGGCCAATTGAAATTGATAGTTTGTTATCAAGTCGCAAGGGAGCAGTGCTGTTGGACAAATATGAGCTAATACTAATAGCAGCAGTAGAACGAGAGAAAGAAAACTAATAATAATACCTACCTTTGGGGCGCAGAATCCGCCGGGCCTGGGGCGCTCTTCCTTGTCAATTTGGATTTACTTGATGCCCTGGTTGGAGGAGCAGTGGTTGTGGTGGTGCCAGTACAGGTAGTTGCTGTTGTTGTTGTTGTTGTTGTTGTTGTTAGCGTTGCTGACTGGGCTGGTCCAATATCATTTAATCCAATCGTTGCCGGCCCAATGGGAAGCCTCTCTTCAAGCTATCTAATTCCAGCTGAACCTCCTTGATAAGTTTCTCGACATTTTCCACCGACTTGCTCAGGTAGCTGGCCTCGTCCGCCGGGCTCGTCTTGGGTGGCTGACTCCGCGAACGTTGCCGCAGCTTCAACGACGACCGTGACATGGTCCGATCGTACCCTTGCACAGGTCTCACTGGCCCACTGCTAGCTCCTCGTCGGAACGAAAATGGACGGCTCCCCATTGTTGGCCGCCCTATCGAAAGTGTCCTGATAAAATTCGGTCCACCTGAGAGGCCCTGTCAGTGGACGAGCGCCATTGTTGGCTGGCACATACTCGTCCTCGTCTTCGTCGTCCTCATTCACCCCAACAGGGTCCACCTCCACCTCCTCCTCCTCTTCGTAATCGCTCTCATATAATCCATAATGCAGTGGCGATCTATTGCTCTGACTGCTGGAAGGTCTCATCGTCTGTTGTTGTTGTTGTGATGTCAACACTGAATGCAGGTGACTTGAGGCTGCTCTTTGTCATGTGCATCGCACGACTTGCTCCATCGCCGATAATATCTGGCAGGTTATCGTTTGATATTGTTGATGATGATGGTGCTGTGAGGGGTTCTGTTGGAAGTGCGAGAGCTGTTGGCGGTGGTGCTCGTCCTGGTGGCTGGCTGTTGCAAAGATAGAGTTACAATCAAGACACTGAACCAAGTCGGGCGTGTTCCTTCTTCGAAGAGATTGATTACCAACACAATCGCATCGAGTCCTACGTGCATTCTGGCTATTAATGTTATTATTATCATTAGCCGACGCCCGATGGACGTTCGCCGAGTGTATGTGTAGACTCCTGTTGTTGGCGGCTAATATTTCACTGCAATGCTCACAATGACAGCCTCCAATCAAGTCGGACGACATGTTAGAGGTTGCATAAAGATGAGAACTGGGCTGAGATGGTTGTGGGTGGCCGACAGCTCGACGTTTACGCCGTAAACTGCTCGGACAAGAGTTGGAGCCGCTTGCGTAGGGGCAGACAATGCTGTTGTCGTTGCTGTTGTTGTTGTTAGCTGTACGAGGTGATGATGGTGGTAGTTGTGGAGTCGTCGTCTGGTGTCGTCGTAGCTGCTGTCTTGTGGCTCCCCCGAACACAATGGGACTGCGTATGAACTCTTAGTGGACGTCCTCTTGGCCATTGTTTGGCTTGCAACTCTGGACAATGGCAGCAGATGCACGAGATGGCGTCCATGGCTGCGCTGGCCGGCGCCACCACTACATGAGGGCTTCGGCGTTGGGCTGACATTTGCCAGATATCTGTCATTTTTGACATGACTCCTCTCCGGTCGGCCGACGACTGCACTAGAGCCGGCTGTCCACCACCACCACCGCCACTCAGCTGGGCCAAATCTGGGGCCGATTTGAACATGGCCATCCACTCGGATCGCTGATGCTGACACCCATCAAGAGGCCTGGCAGTGTAGGTTTGGCTCGTGCCATTCTTTGAGTTTTCCTTCGGACAACTTTTTGGCCGGACTGATTTCTTCTTTCAACTCGGTGTAGCTGTTGCTGTTGCTGATGATGGTCATCATGATAATGAAGATAACTACAGGCATTAAGATCGTTGCTGGATTTGGGCCGCTTTTTATTTCCGTACACTTCGACCGGGTTAGCTCTCTTCCTCATTGTCGTCGGGCACATAGAACGAGGCCGTCCCTGGTCGACCTCCTCTGCCTTCGACGCGCTGGTGGCGATCGTCGTGCTGGTCGTCGTCGTCTCGGGCACCATCGGACTGGCCTGACAGGGGCGACAGGCGGGCGAACTTCCTGAAGGAGCTGGCGGGCATTGAGGAGTCCAAATCTACGCACGTACTCCTTTCCAGAGATCGCCGGCGGCCGGCATCGGAACGTGCACTTGGGCCGCGCGCCTGTCTCGAGCTCAACTCCGGCCCCAAGCTAACGGCCCTCACTTGACGATCAATCTTGTCGTCGCGAGGCCTCGCCGTTTCCACTGGCTCTTTGTTGAAATTGTTGTTGTTTTTGTCAGTGTTGTTGTTATGAGAAAAATCCGCGTGTTGTTCCAATATTGGCCCCGCGCAACTTTGGGGCTCCGTCCGCTCGCTAATGACCTCATCTGAGGTCAATTTAAGCATTCGCCTCTTCGTCTGCGGATCCAGAGGCAGGTCATCAGTGGTGGTGGAAACATTGCGCACTGAATTGTTATCATCATCGTTATTATTGTTATTGGTCTTAGCATTATTGGCACTGGCCGCGCCACGATCTGCCGCCTCCAGCCTCCACCGACAGTGTTAAATCCTCTGGTCTGTCTCTTTGTCAGAGTAAACTCGATTGCTGCCGGCTGATGGCCGCTCAGTGTCACTTGAATAATTGCGCCTTTGTCGAGCTCTTTTGGTGCATTGGTGGCGGTGGCGGTGGGCGCTGTTGTTGTTTTTGCATCACTTTGCCAGATTGAGATCGTCTAAATGAGTAGTCGTGCTGTTTGCTTGGCTCCACCACGAACACCTTTCCAGCGTCGGACATCTCCCCTATTGAGTGCAGTCAATCTTTGGCCTGGCGCCGGCCCCGCCGAGATTGTTTGTTTAGCATTATTTTGTAAACAACCTGCATCCAAGCTCAGGAACTCCTTGAGATTCCTCGAGTTGGCGTAGCGAGCTCTGGCTAATCTGGCGTCGCGGTGGGCAGCCAAATCGAATGGGTCCGTATCGTTGCTGGAGCCAAGTTTAGCTCCTCGTCGGCCTTATATGATAACGATCGACAAGTGTTGGCACTTTGCTTATTGAGCTGTTGTCGTTGTTGTTGTTTGTTTGAGTAAAAGTGAGCTGAACTTGGTCGCCACGAGGTAGGAAACCGGCCCCACTGAGAGTGTACATATTTGCGGCGGCAGCGGCTTCATTCTGCCTCTGCAATTTCTTTTGCTCCCATATATCAATGAATCGGCTAACATGTTCTCCATACTCTGGTCCGGATGAGAATATCCCGCGTACTTCGTCTTTGGAATTCTTCTCGCATGCGGCGCCTGATTCGACCACAATACGCCATCATGGAAGTGGCCCTGGTTCGACTGCTCGCTCGGCCCCAAAGATCTGAGCAAACCTCTGGCAGGCTTCCTAGGCCGCTCGTCTGCTATTGTCTCTTCATTCTCTTGCTGTTCTTTATCTTGGATGTAATTTGAGCATCTTGTATGATGGAATTGGTTGTCGTTGTCGTCTTCGGCTGGCAGTTGTTGTTGTTGCTGTTGTTGCCCACAATCAGTGTCCAATCTATGCCGACGTCCATGGATTGGGCACTCGTTCTCAGGCGATGCAGGTGTCGAATAGGATCTCATTCTCTTATCCTGCATACCGGCCAACTCGCCGCCAGCTCGGCTAGGCTGTCTTGTGGTCGAGCGCGCGATCGGAGACGTGTAGATTGCGCCTGAACTCCATGCACCGGACACACGTCCTCTACTGCCAACTGGCCAATATTGTTGTATTGTTTTGAATCCAGCTCCAACCGCTTTCACTGTTTGCTTGCAAGATGGGCACTTGGATATAGACGATTGTCTCTTGATAGATGATGAATTGTTCGCACCGAACATCTGCTGCAATCCTCTGGTCGACTTGACTGACGAACCTCCAGTTTGATGCGGCTGTGAGACTTCTTAAGGGCCTCTGTTGTTGATGTTGTAGTTGGTTGCTGCTGCTGATGATGATGATATGGTTGTCCGTGTTGCAGATTCCGGCCACGTTGATATAATATCAACGAGCCTGGCGAGATGGATGAGGCATTTTGATTGGTTAAAAACTGGAGCTGTCTATCACTGTGTACATTGTGCTTTAAATAATCTGAATTAAAATCCAGGTCAACTAAATTGAGCGAACAAATGTCATAGAATAGCTTGGCGTCGTTTATTGAGGCAAAAATTAAGGCCCCAAGTTTGCGATCGGCCGCAGCAGCTTCCATGAAGATGGGGTTGATGATGATGCTGGTTGTGGTTGTGGTGGTCGTGGTTATGAGGCTGAGGTTGATCGTTTGGCGATAGGCCGCCTTGGTATTGCCTATTGCTTGATGTCGGTACAAAAGAGTTGCTTGATGTGATAGAGGTTGAAAACTTGTATTGAATTTGCAGGGGATTCCAATTCCTTTGTGAACATTCTAATTGCTGATTACAAAAACATTGGTGCTCTTTCCAGTAGACAAAATAGTCGCCAGCCCGGCCAAGTCTAGTGCCTGGCTGTGCAATTCTGACATTTAAGATCTTCTTACATTGTCCGTCTATGAAATCGTGGCCTACAATTTGGAATACTATAAAATCTTGTTGTTGCTGGTCAGCGATCATTGCTTGTTGTTGTTGTTGTTGTTGTTGCTGCTGCTGCTGCTGCTGTTGATGCTTTGCCTTCATTGATGACGTCTTTGGTTGCTGTGGAATCGTTGGAGCAATAGGAGAAAATCACGACTATCAGGGGACATGGCGTTTGCTGGATCATTTGCTCCCGCCATGGATGAGGCCGATAGCAAATAATCCAGCCATTTGCTGGTGGTTCTCGAATACAGGCTAACCGGCACTAGACTACTTGAGACTTGCTGCCACCTAATCTGGCCCTCCTCGTCGAGGCCCACCTGGAAAACCTCGGCCAGCATTCTAATGATCAAATCCTTGCTTCCTGATGATTGTCTGAGCATTGTTCTGGGCCTCGATGTTGGATTTAAATATGTTTGCCTGGCCATGGAGGCCATGGGAGGCGGTATTGTACCCCTGCCGCCAGTATCCATAGCGGCCCGCTTGAGGTTGGCTAATTGCTGGTGTCTATTCAATCCCTGATTGTTGTCGTTCCTATTCTGATCATGTGTGTTTCCTATTGATCAATTGTATGTGCTTATATACATGTAAAATGGTTATAATCCTAGATATATTTGTTACTTGTTTGTCCTTGGTGTATATCAAAACCAGTGCATTACCATTTCGTTAATTGGAAATTGAATATATTAGAAACTCTGTCCTAGAGGTGATTACTTTCTGTTGGGGGCTTGTAATATTGCAGAATGTCTACAAGATGATGATGATGATGATGATGGAGCATTGTTTGCACATCTGTCCTTTTCTTTGTTGCTTGCTACTTGGGCTTGGACAACATAGTGAGGGTAGAATCGGATACTAATATTAGTATGATGGCTATTCCTGATGATAACAGTATTTCGAGGCCTTATAACAACAATAATGATAATATTCAACTCTAATCAACAACAACAATAATATTAATAATGATAATCTAATAATAATAATAATAATAATGAAGGTCTAATAATAAGAGCAAGAGGAAGATGGCACGAACATCAACATCAACCTCAACAACATGAACATGAACACCTCCGGCCCGACCGACAACAACAACGACACGATGGCGGCGGCTCCTCCAGCAACATTCACGCCGAGAATGGCGAATCTAGCGAACTGTGTTATATGTACGGGACGCCCAGTAGACGGTGACGACGATGATGGGGATGACGCGAGCGAACGGACGAATATGAGGCTCCCTGTTGGTAGTGCGGGATGGCGAACTGCAGAGACACACATCCGAAGTGCACGAGCGAACTTTTGGCAGCGAACTTTGAGGAGGAGGGCGGCCCCACAGCGAATAGCCTCATGTGGAGCGAACGGCGGCGGCCATCTTGGCTGTGGGCCGGCGGCCGTCCCGGAGCGCACAGACATGAAAGGCGCGCGCGGGCCAGCCAAGCCAGTGCAGGGGGCAGCCAGCCCATGTCCGCTGCAGGCCAGGTCAGGCCGAGGGCCCCGGCGAACGAGCAAAGCGCGCGCAGAAACCAAACAATTCGCTGGCCTCCTTCCGTGCAAAGTGAACGGCAGACACGACGTCGCCGTCTCCTTTTCTCCGTCTCCGTCTCCGTGGCCGCCACTGCAGAGAATTGTCGCCCTCAAGACGCACTGATCGCCAGCCCGCAAGGCTTAGCTTTCGAGGGTAGCCAAGAAATCTGGTTATGGCCTCGCCAGATTCACCACTGGACGACCAATGGCGGACGAGGCCGTCGCCGGGTCTTAGAAGCCACTGGAGCGGGCCGCCGGCAAAAACAAGGCTCGCTTATTGGAAAGGCGGCCGCCCCCGCCCCCATCCAACCTGCAGGCCGGTCTGTAAGTGACTGACCAAGTTTAGATTGCGCGCCGGCCACTGGTAAGATCGATGGCCAACAGAGACCGAAATAACAACAACCTCTGCCGGCCAACACGAATTACATGTAACCGGCCGCTGATGATGGCCAGCCAGTCTGCCAGCGGGCCAGACAGGAGAAGTAAGCGCCCACGCATATTGGACATTGCACCCAACCTCAGCAGAGAACGAGAGCGACGGCTAACTTCACTCTGGCCATTTCACGAATGCACTTTTATACATGTTTTAACCTTAAGTGAGAGTTTACGATACCCAACACTCGGCCCTGACCTGCCAATGGCGGCGCCTGTGGTGGCGGGCGCTGGCTAAATTCTCGGCGGCGCCTAATGTTGAAACAAATACGGCGGCGGCCAAGGTTGTGGGGTTGTTTAGCACTCTGAAAAGAAAGGCCTGGCTGCGGCCATGGCTAGGCTTGGCCTGGCTCGACACAGTAGTGACCACTTATTAGCGGAGTGGTCGCATACATAGCTTCGAAGGTGCTCGTCCTTTATCATCCGGCACCTAGAGAGGCGCGAGACAGCCAACAACTAATTAGGTGTTGTTCTTTTAAATGAAATTTGCCCAACTGAAACCAGAGTGGGACACACAGATAAAGGACATACTAGTAGTACACAGTTAATAGGCAGGGGAACAAAGTGAAATTTAATCTAAAATCTGAACAATAACAAGGCAACTGGAGAAGGCGCTTTAGCCTAGATGAGTGCCTGTTCCTTCTTGAACAGCATTAACTAACAACATTGTTACATTAGGCAAGATGGTGGTGTTTTTTTATTGATCTCTGGAAATTGACTAACTCGGCTAACGAGTGAGCTAAGGTAAGTGCGCGTGTTTTTGCAATCTTACCTTACCTATCTCTTTATCTGTCCGTTAATGACGCGCAAGTGCTGACATTGAAACGAGTCTATGTGCGTGTTGTGTGTGTTGTAGCGGCACAGATAAGGCGCATCTGTTTAGGCATCCAGTCGGATGTTGGTCCTGTCCTGCCACATGGATAGATGGACATTATCAAGGGCGGACACGGGATGGTCAGCCCTCGAGGGCGGGCTATTTGCTTCGCCTTTTACGGACGGGCGGACGGACGGGCGGGCGGATGGATGGATGGAGGAACTGGATGGACACAAACGACACAAATTGAAGAGGCACATTAGGCGGTCGATAGTGCGGCGGCCGCCGGCAAGGTTCGGCTGGTTAATGAGCTTGATAAGTTGAGTCGACATTTGCTGATGCATCGGGTTGGATTGCAGTTGGAGTGTTGGCCACTCTTGGAGCCGGCGCGAGTGACAAAGTTGAGGCTGGTAACAAGAGGGAAACGGGAAAGAAGAAGAGGAAGATGACGATGGTCGTCATGGTCTTGGTCGTCGTTGAGGCACTAGTTTGGTCAAACTCGAGCAGTTACTATCTCTCTCTCTCTCTCTCTCTCTCTCTCTCTCTCTCTCTCTCTCTCTCTCTCTCTCTCTCTCTCTCCTCTCTCTCTCTCTCTCTCTCTCTAACTCAGTTATATTTGTTACAGTTGAATAACAACTGATAATAAGCACACCATGCAGGCGTCAGTTCATTTGCCGCGAACTCGGCGCTTCCATTTCTCTTGATCCTCACGGCGCGCATCGGGCGCAATCTGATTCCTAATTCCAACGAGAACACTTTGGGCGCCTTCAGTGGCCGAGATGATTGATTGAGCAACGTCGAGGGGATCTGTCGGACGAGTTCGCCTACGGCACTTCGCATGTCCTCGGCCTGCATGCCAACTGTTACATTGCGCGCCGTATCATTGAAGCCCTCCTGAGAATGGTGAAGCCCACAGCGACGCCCTCGCAAAAGTTCCGAGGCTGGCTGCTGATATGGGGTGAATTTGAGCCCGAATGACAGGCAAGCCAGCACCACTTGGGCTGTTTAAATGGTGGTGGTGCCGATGACGCAAATTAATATCCGACATGCCTGACATTGATTGGCCAGAGCCGCCGCCTAGCGACTTGAGAACACGACGATGATGGTGTTCTGTGACGATGCTGATGACGAGCATCGCCACTTCTATCGATATTATTAGCGTCATCACCTCCGCCGCCGCCACCATAAGCATTGGGTGGTGTCACAATATCATGAGCTATTTGGGCGGTGCACTGACGATGGATATGAATCGATTGACTAAATTAATAGCGGCCATGGCTGTGCTCGATGAAAAGGAGGAGGCGCCTCGCTGGAGGCCACGGACCAGCCGCTTGTCCTTGCGATAGTGGTCAATGGGCATCCAAATCAGATCGCGCACGCCCTGGAACAGCTGAATGACACTCATGCATGGGCCCCACGCCGCTCAATATACTGGGCAATTGGTTTCGTTTGATGTCGTTTAGCCAGGAGTTTATGGCAAACAATAGCACCCTATCGAGGCCTCTCATGCCGTGTTTCGCCTGGACGCGCCTCAATATTAACTCGTTGTGATCTAAATGGGCCAGGCCCATTAGAATGCCCCGCCAGGGCGCCCTGCTCGAAGTCCAAATGTTTTGCATGATAATCCAGCCGAATGGGCACGTCCGGCGAGAAGGTGAACGATTTGATGTAAATTGGCTGCTGATTGGCCGTGCCGCCAACACAGTCCTTGTGACAATGTGTAGGCAGTGGCTCCTGACGGTCGCTGGTCGCGGCGACGGCAGAGGTTGTTGTTGTTGTTGTTCCGCCGCCACTGCCAGGTGAAGACAATATAGAGGGCTCTTCCTTGGACATACAAGTGCTTGTTGTTGTTGTTTTCGTTCGACTACCACTTTTCGATTAGAGACTGATAATGAGGCAGTGGCTGGCGCCGATGGGCCGACATCATTTCCGTGCAAACTGTTTTCATCAGCCAACGGAGAAGGGCCTTTGCCACCATTTCTACCTGTTCTGTTGAGATGTTTTTGCGAATCTCTCGACCTGACCTGGCAAGACCTGTCGGGGTCGCCGCCTTGGGCGTCGTTGGAAATCGTTTTCATCGTCGTGGTCGTCGTCTTGACGGCACTATACGTGCCTGAGGCCGACTTCGCGGTAGTTGCGACGGTTGTTGTGGTTGTAGCATCTGCCGCCGCCACCGCCAACAGTCGGTGGTGTTCCAGAGGCCGGCGAGGAAGAGTAGATTGATTGCTGGTTGTGCTGTTGCTGCTGCTTTGCAAGCGACTTGCAAAAGGTATTAAAGAACTCTATTAGGAAGACCAATGTGTCTTGGTCAATGTTCAACCTAAGTGGCTTTAGCGAGACACGTAAATCGCATTCCTCGCAACCATCAGTTGATTAATAGTTGCAATATTGTTGATCGTCAGGAATTGCGTGCTCCTCCTTGGCATTGATTCAGTGCAATATTCATACAACATTTTGTTAATATCCGAGGCGGCGATCCTATCTCTTGACCACAATATCATGAATGAACAGCATAAAGCGCCACGAGATGGGCCCGTTAGGGGTGCTGGTGGCGTTCGCTGTGGGGCTGCCTCTGATGGGGCGTACCTGGCTTGTCTCCAGAGAAGTTGGGCCTCTGGGCGACTGTGGCGGCGGGGCGGACTGGCCCAGAGGCGGCCAATACGTCGGCTACTTCGTACAGTAGTTTCATCTTGTTCAAAGTGAGCTGTATGCAAACATCGGTCTGGCGCCTGCGCGCGCCCGCCTGCTTCAGGTCCGAGTTCAGCGGCGGCTGGCTTGGCCGCGGCCGGGCGCCCAGGAAGTCGGGCGACGACATCAGATCAAGCGACTCCCATAGATTCACGGCGCCTCGCCAAACCCTCACCCTCGGCTCTCCCAGGGCCGACGAATGCCTGCCAACCACCGCCGGGCCAGTGACTCTTCCGCGGGCCACGCCTCCGCCCGAGCCACCGCCTCGCTCAGGTGCTTCCGTCGGGTCTTGCCGAGGCTCCTCAACGACGAGGTGGTTGTTTCCGACACAGTCTGATGTCTCCTTAGTCCGCCGCCACCACTGCCAGAGGACGGGCGGCCACACTGGCCGCCCGACTACGGATGACAGAGGAGTGCCGGCAGAGTCGCCACTGGCCGAGTCCATGCCAATCAACTCGGCATCGGCGCCCAATTCAGTGGTCGTTGAGGTGGCATCGTCGCTTGATCCTCGTCGTCGAAATCACGGCCGCCATACAAGTTAACCACCAGTGTCATCTCCTCGAGCACATAGCGCTCCAGACTGTTGGCCAGCATCTCGGGTATCGTCCGCGGCTTCGTCATTTTAAAGTGATTCTCCACAATGTTAATTGGCCCATCAATGAGCTTCTCACGGCGGGCTCGTGCTGGCGCTGCTTATCGATGATTCCTGCGCCGACGTCATCATCGCCGATGACAAAGAAGCCGCTCTCGCACATACCTCTGGCCATTCCGTTATCTGTCGTGGCGCTGGTGGTGGTGGTGGTGGTGGTTGCGTGGTCGACGACGTTGTTGACAGGTTCATTGTTGGCTGCTGGCGTCGCCGTGGCCGCTGACGCTCGTCATCGACCCTCCACCGGCCTCGTCCTGGCCTCGGGCTTGGGGCAAAGGTAGGAGGGGCGGCGAAAAGAGATCACCGAGCACGGGCTGCTCTCATCTAATATGCAAGAGCTGGGATTGTGCTGCTTCAGGTGTCGTCTGCATTACAGGTGGTCCATCGTCATCGTCATCGTCGTCGCCGTCGTCGTCGTCGCCGTCGTCGTAGTGGTCATCGTAGTGGTCATCGTCATCCTCTTCGTCGTCGCCGTTGGCTTCGCTGTCGTCATCAGCGTTCTCGTTATCGTCTCTCCGCCGTCTTCGTAATCTTCGCCAAAGCGGCGACTCTTCTCATCGATCTTGTCGTCGTCGTCGTCGTTAGAACTCTCGTTTGTTGCCGTGTTTTTACTATGAGTACTAATGTTAAAATCATTCATAGCGTCGGCCAGCAAGTTCATCTCTCTGTCGCGGTAACAGTCGTCGCCGGATGATTGTCCAACACTGGCCTTCTCCAAATGATGTGTCAACTGAGATTCATTTCCTCTGGTCTAGCGCCTGATTCCATAGATTTGCCCGCCGATCTGTTGGAATTGTTGATTAAAATTGTCTTGTGGAATTGATTATCTAATGATGCGAGCTGGTCTCCTATGGCCGACGATGAAGCTGGCAACCTCTTGTCGCCTCTCGTAATAACACTGAACAACTTACATAGGGCACTCAGGAGTCCTGACAAACCCGAACGGTTATCACATTGTTTATCACACCAAATTCCAGGCTACCATCCTGCGAAAACTTGACATCCAAGTCGATGAGACCAGAGTCAATTAGACAGATGTAGTTTTTCATCAACTCAAAGGCTCTCTATTGCGTTTTAAATAAAGAGAAACTCGTCGGCAATCAATCTAATCATCACCTGGCTGGTCTCCTCCATCACCATCGACGTTAAATAAAGCTCATCGATAGACAACAACGCCGGCCGAGCGCCATCTTTTGTTATCAACAGAGCTGTACTGAGTATGTCTATATGCAATTCGGTCACTTTTTCTCGGCGCGACATAGCCTAGGATTGGCTCGTCGGTTACGTTGATACTCTGCCAGAATCTCTTGTATGTCTCGGTTTTAAAATGATTGAACAGTCCGTTCTTCAACTGGATGGCCAACTTGATGTCCTTGAGCGCCTTCGTTGGTCGTTTAATCTCGGCTGTCAACGCGAAGGTCGAGCTCTTCTCTCCGAAAGTGTTGCCCTCTAAAACAATGTCCGAATCTGTACTTAGCTCGAGGTTATCTGCAACCAAACTGAGCAAAGTATTTGGCTTCTTGTTGATATCAATCACAACTCCCAGCAGCAGATTGTCGGCCGAGATCTCTTGTTTCAAGGCGGCGGCACAACTCTGATGATTGAATCTAACGAACAGCCTGTCGACCACAATTTTGCACGTAACCTGGTTGTCGTAACAATCCGACGAGCCCAGCCCATTGTCGTTGCTATAAAGACCGTCTGGATGATATGAGACTTGAGAATTATTATCATCATCACTGTCGTCGTTGTCGTCATCAGTGTCCTCATTTGAGTCGTCTTCGTCGCTAGATGAATCGTCCAATTGTTTGGGCCTCTTGAAATTGAACTTTTCTCACTTTTGTTCACCTGAGATGAGGCTGATGATGATTGAGATGATAGTCTCGTTCTTTTTCCTCGCTTTCTTAGATTTTCTCAATGTTGTATCCCTGGAGTTACCCATCGACGTCGATTTGCCACAACTGACAGCTTTGGGTTGCCAAAAGACGAAATCATTTCCAAATCTGTTATAAATTAAATCCAATTGCTCCTTGTCCTCAAATTCAACCTCACAAATGGGCAAATGCAGGCTCAGACTCATCTTTGTGGACATGACAGTCTGATTTAGATAATCCAACAGGTGCTGCCTGTCACCGGGCGTCAGTATCTTTCTCATGGTCGCATTCGCTTATTCGGGCACTGTTCGGTTTGTTAGATGTCTTCTGGCTCGAACGAGGCCCTAAATAACCTTTCGTTCTGTTTGAAAGGCCTCCGTAGGTATACTACTTCTCAGTGGCTTGGCTGACATATATTGAGTCGTATAGAGAGGACTCATTGAGCGCGTGCTCGATTTCATTGGGAAACTCAGTGTCCAAATTGATGGCGATGGCTCCAGGATAAGAACAATCTTATCGTTATTTCTACCAGTTGATTCAATGAATTTTATCGCCTCATTATCACTCTGTTTTGGTTGTGTCTTTACATAGGCCAACAATTCATTTGAACTGATATTTAGTTTGTCACATTGCCACCTAATATTAATGTCCTTGAAATCGAATAGGAAACGACTGCGGCCTAAGTTGCGGGCTTGAGGTGAGCCTCTGGTGTCAGGTCAGGTATTGGACACAATAATTTAATTTAAATTGTTCGCCCCAATAGTGAGATTAAAGTCCATGTTATTATTGGTTCGTTGTAGTTGGTTCATGGATGTGCTAGAGATGGATTGTCTCCGGTCAGATTTGTTATTAATATTTGTTTTCCCATTGGTTCCGTTGTCTTGATTTAACTTGATTAATTTATAATCATTAACAACTCTATCAATCATCGTTGGATCAAACATAATTCTTGTCTTGGTGAATAAATCTATAGTTATCTCTCTATTATCAACTATGGTTGCCTTATATCTTGCCGAGTTCAATGGAACGTTTGTCAAATCATTATGAAGGAGTTTTAGTTTTGGATTTAACTTTGCGTCGTCTTGTAAATATTCTGATATGTCCAAATCGCCTAGGAAGATGTTGATCCCACTGGCAGTTAAATCTAATGCCACCTTCAGGGCCAAACAACGAATATGAGGTACTTTGATGTGTTCGTCAATATATTTGTTAATTGTATGAAAGGAATTAATAGAATCAGCATATGGTTTGATTAGAGGTGGCAAGGCTTCGCCATCACGAAGTATACAGAGCCAAATTCCAGGCAATTTAAGCTCACATGAGAATGCCTCTATATTCTCTAGTGTTGTCTGGGCTGGGTCATCGTTATTGTTCTGTGGGTGTCTTGTTTATATCGAAACAAGACGTATCAGTTGATGAATTTGGCGAACGATAATCATAATCGGATCCTCTATGAGATGGACAACCACCACCACCACCACCAATCCTATTGTTTGTATCACTTGCTGATTTGGGCGCTGATGTGCCTGTTGTATCTACCCATCTTCTTCCAGCTCCAACATGTGAAGAGACATAATATGGGCTTGGTATTGACCCACTGGTATTCGTTACATTACTAAAATCATTCATGTTCACATTTCTCATTGATGCTGATTCTAGTAGTTGATTCTCAATTTTAGCATAATCCTCTGGGCTCATCAGCTTCTGGCCCTTATCGTTTGATAGACTATGTTCTAAATCACGATCTTTAACACCATCAAATACATTGAAGAATGTCACTAGTTGTTCATGACTAATCACAGCTAATAATGGAGAACCTGAGAATATAGATATCTCACTTTTATGTCCATTGAACTTGATCGTAATCGTATGTTTACCAATTAAATTTGACACCGGAATTCCGTCGATACGCATTTCAACATCCTCCAAAGTCAACAGTTTCGTCACTGTTTCGACATTGCACTCGATGATCTCTTCAGTTGCGATTCTAGGTCATCTGAATCCAGATCATCCGATCTAGCGCTTGTGTCATCCATCCTCGTCTGATCAACTATCTCCTCGCAACGGAAGAATTTTATAAAAATTCTACGGTATTATAATTATTATTTTGTTCTGTCTCATCACTACTACCATGGAGATTGTCTTCGCTGGGCCGGCTAACTTTGTTGTGACTCGTCGTCTTCGTCATCATCGTCATAATGGTCGTTATTTTCGTTGTCAGATCTTGCTAAGGGCCTCCGAGAATTCATCACCATTGGAAGACTTGCATGATGACCTTCGGGGTGTTCTATCGTCACCACTTTCTTCGTCGCCATTTTTGTCTCGGTGCGGCTGAATACGAAACAATGTATTGCGGGCGGTGAGTTTTGTTCGTCTTAGAACAGAATCTATCAATTGAGCAAACATTTCGAGACCTTCGAACATTTGATTGGCATCTTTATATTAGAACTCTGACTTGCCCTTGCTCGATCACCGTCCTTGAACGAGGTTGAACATTGATCAGGTGTCTCATATTCATCATCGTCCTCTGTAGTGACTATCTCTTCGGCCATTTGCATGGACGATGTCATCAATGATCTAGTCAATAATGTAGACCTCCGTGCAATGAGCCTTGTTCGCGTCCGACGATGTCTTCAGCCGACAAACGAATCTGGCCCCATCGAGCTCTACTCGACAGGCCTCGGTGGCCAGTGAACTCCATGGGACTTCGACGCTTATTTGACCAATTGAACAACCATCTAGAAATGTGAATGGTATAAAGTCTAGTTCATCGTTTAGACCATCCACGTCGAGAGCCAGATTCTTGATAGACCCCTTGCCTTCGTAAATATCGATGCTTAGTTGTTCTAGCGTTAGCTTTCTAGAAAGAATTGGCCCAAATAATGGTGGAGTAGATATCGGACGCCCTTTTCTTGATTGTCTCCGTGAGCCATGGTATATAGAGAGGCATATCTGCCCCTTTGTTTTCAATTTCTTAATTTCAGAACCGATCTTTCAGATGAATATAGTTGTAAGTTGGAGATTGATGAACATCAGTTGCCTTGATTATTGTAATAAAAATAAATTGACTCCTCTCTAATATATGAAAGGAACGGTGACATATTATTATTATCTGTTTTCTCTTTGTGTATGGGATAGGACAAACAAGTCCCTATGATTGGCAATAGTTTAGAGATTATTATTAGATATGTATATATATTTTCATATAATTTTTATGTATATATGTGATTTGTTTGTCAAACTTAATAATATTTATAATCGATTGATATAAGTGTGATTCGATATATCAAGACTTCTAATAAAGGAGGAAATTTCATGATCGAAAGTACGTTGTTGTTGTCGTAGTGCGCCGTTGATGTTGTTGTTGTTGCTGCTGCTGTTCGGGTTGTTGTCGCTGCAGCAGCATAAACAAAACAAGAATCCTTATAATCAACGCAGCGATATGACTGAAAACATTGACAGACAGAGCAATCCGGGATCTACTGCTCAGAAATCATCGAGCAAAAACCCATTTCGCTTGCTCTCGCAGAACCTGTTGTTGCCATGTTCCTGCAGGCTAATCTAGAGCGGGTCCTCAGGTGTCATGTGATCCGGGCAGGGATTATTAATCCCACACTCCGAATCAGACAAATACCCCAAAGTAATCAGATGTGATGTAGGAGGAACATACAATCGTTCTCTCTTCTCCGTACAATCATACACACATCTTACACTGGCGGCCAAATTTATTTGGACAAAGTCGTTTTTAGCCATAGTTTCACCCAATGGCTCGATTTTACTGTTATTTTTCGCACAGATACCCTTTGCCGGCATGGTTTAGGCCGGTGTCGTGAAAAACTTACATGCAGATTGGTTGAGGCCTACGAATGGCATTCGCGCCTAAATGGACGCCTTGAAAGGGCCAAATTTATTTGGACGGTTTAGAATTACACTTGTTATCACTCTGATATTGATCAAATTAACACAAAAATTTTACTAGCTGGTACTCTATCTTGTCGCCCTGACGCTCGATAATTTTTGTCATTCTAGCTCTTATGGAATTCCTTATATTCATAGTTTGCTGTCTCATGGTATCATTCACCTGGCTGACGGCCTTCTCGACGGCCCCTCTCAACTCGGCCACATTGTTAAACTGATTTCTGTCGTAGACTAGTTCAGTAAGCATTGACCAAATGTTCTCAATCGGATTCAAGTCCGCTACGCGACGGTTATTGCATTAGAGCCACATCTTGACTGGCTATCCAAGTACGTGTCTTTGTAGAATCGTGTATAGATGCGTTATCATGTTGAAATATATAGTCACAACCAAATTCAATGTCGAGAGTGGGGATTACAAAGTCGGAAAGTAGACGAATATAGTCATCAGAAGTGCTTCGTTGATTGAGTTCTCGCAACATGATTCGCCCATCAGGTAGTAACATACCCCAGAACTGAAGCGACCGGCCACCTTGCTGTCGTCGATTTCTGATCAACTCTCATCTCTCCTAACCCATGACCGCCACGAGTCTGGCCCGTCCAGATTGAATCTTTGGGTGAACTAGCGAATACTGCCACACTCAGATCTGAATGAAACATACATATATCGACCTCTTGGCTTCCCGAGTAATTTGACACCATTCCGGAAGTGCGGAAACCTTCGGTACGGAAGTTACCTGAGACACGCCCACCTGGGTCTTTCGGGCAATAGTCCCGAATGCAAATACCCAGAAATCACAATTTTTGGGGTTTTTTGTAGATTTTTGGGATTTTTCAGTAAAAACCCTCAGATTCTGGGGAATTTTTTGAGAATTCTGGTTTTCTTTTTCGGGGACTTTTCCAATTTTTCCCCAAAATATCTGAAAATTCCTAGATTTGGGGTTTTCCCCTCATTCTGGGGATTTCTGCCTCAAAAACCCCAAAGCACACAGAAAAGATAAATACAAGCTGCACACACCGACCTTCATGTTCCAGTTCACACAGCACAGTTGTTGTTGACCAACTATGAGTAATAACGACGCTGAGGTTGAATCACTGCAGGGCGGTGATTTTTGACACGGAAAATTCGGGTTCTGAGACAGAGATTGACGACACGCCTCCCGGGCAACTGGGGGCGTGGTCATTGGAGTCAAGCACGCCTCTTCATTGAGGCTAGGCTTGATGATCCAGTGAAATGTGCGCAATGGTGCGTAAGAGTCGGTCTGGTCAAGGAAAGGCGCGAGTGCCGCATCCATCGGCGCGGTCTTGAGTTACGGACCACCGTGGTGTACGGTGGTTCTGCAAGAAGTGCTGTTCGGATGTGTGTGCGCCTCAGTGGTTCGGTGTTCGACGGCTGTAAGTTGCCACTTGGCAGGGCGGTGATGCTCATTCACTGCTTCGCCAGGGGTTAACCTACAAAGAGGCAGCGGTAGCCACAGTGTGGTCGTCGGGTGAAACACCAGTCGCAGAAAGCACCATAGCACGGTGGTACCGAACTCTGCGAGACCGCTGAATTGATTGGGCGGCGGACCCCGTACTGGGGACGGGTAAAATAGGCGGTGAAGGGGTGAAAGTCCAGGTGGACGAAGCCGTAACTGGGCGGCGGAAGTACACAGGGGCCGAATCCCTGCCGTCTACCTGGGTCGTCGGGATGATTGACGAAGCGGGTGAAGTTCGGATGGAGACGGCCCTAGACCGCAGAGCGGGTACCCTAGAGGACATCATCCTGAGGAATGTAACTCGTGGAAGCATCATCCACAGCGACGGCTGGAAGGGGCTACAACCGGCTCTCATCGATCGGCTACCGGCACTCGGTGGTTATTCATGGGAACGAGTTCGTAGCAGCAGACGGACCCACACCCAGGCAATTGAAAGTCAGTGGCGCCAGCTCAGAAGAACTACGAGCAAGGGGGTTACGCCATAAAGACCTGGCCGTGCACCTGATCGAATACATCTGGCGGCGCAAGAATCGAGTCAAAGACCTGGATCCGTTCGAGGAAAATCATCAAGATACTGAAGTGCGAATGAAAGTAGTTGGTCCAAAAACACGTGCGTTGTGAATGGAAAAGTGCTTTTTTCATATAACACTGGGCTGTTGTACGATGTGGAGAAAATGATGTTGCTCGTAGTATGACTTGCGAAGTAAAACGAACCAATACTAACAACTCAACAACACCCCGAAGGGGGTGAATGACGGCCGTCGCGCGAGCGACGGCCCCAAATGTGGTGCACGGGACCACCGAACACCAGATGTAATCTAACATCTGGTCCCGGTTTCGGTCATCATTAGTACGAGCGAGCGAAGCGAGCGATGTACTTTTTGTTTTTGATGGGTCGAGGGCGCAGTCAGATCCTGTGTTCTGGAACGATAGCTCTCTTTCTCCCATTTTATTCCACGCTGGTTTTTGGTTATTGTGAGAGGGCTATTGGGCGGTTTGCTGTATAGTTTTGGTACAATTTTTAGATGCAGTTTGGGAAATACAGGGGTTGAAAAGTCAAAATGGGAATCGTACAATGTACGATATGTAATATACACATAATTTCACTGGAACCCAGTTTTTGTCGTTTATTTAATAATTTAGGGTTACAATGAAATATGAACCTGATTTAGAGAATTGATACAGTTTGTTTTTCAGATTTAATGAATTTTTGTCGATGATGCACCAAAAAATGGTCATAAATAGAGTAATAATCAAGTTGATCTACATAATACTGTTTGTCAATAAATTCAATATAGTTAAAATGATAGATGGAATACTGTGATCAGTTTATAATTTTTCCATGGGAAGCCATCTTGACGTGTCTGTTGGTGGGTGCGGATGGTTGGACGAATTCGATCTGTGATTTTGCTACCGGCGGTGGTGGTGGTTTTGTCTTCGGTCTGAGAGGCTTATCACCAAAGTGGTTAGAGATTTTCTCGAGAGAATTCATGGACGGCAGAGAGCTTCTACCGACGCAAGAGTCCATTTGGACAGATTTGTGTAAAACATTGCCCTGGCGTTGGCGGTCTAACAGGCTTTGAAGGGTTGATCTAGATTTGATTGAAATATCGGTGTCAGAATGGGCAAATTTCGATAATTTTGGATAAATTTTTCTGCTCATTGTTGCGAGCATGGCCAAATTTTCGATAAAATTCTGGTGCTCTGTTGTTGATGCTTAGTGTAATACAGCTCGATGGGTGTGGTAGCCCTACTCGGCTGGTCTCCAAATCTAACAGGATGATCTCTGATCGCGTTTAGTGCCACCTGGGCGCTCAATGCCTCTCCTATTGGATTGGTGTTACGGTTTAAAACCAAACCAATAGGAGGACTAGAATAATAACTGTCGTCGAAGAGCCAGTTAGAGCTTGACGTTGTGTTAACGACGATCCATCATTGTTCCTCTCTAACAATCGTCGCATCGTCAAACTCTTCTGGTTCATTGCGAATAACAGAAGTCGTTGTTGCTCAACGTCCTCATCTGATACAGTTGAATTGTTTGTGATGTTGAAATTCAATACGTCGACATCAAATGAGATAATATTATTCACGCTCCAAGAGTTATTATACTTTCCAATCGAGAACTCAATTTTTTCTTTTCTAATACGAATGGATGATTCGGACAGTTGAATGTTTCATTATTCATAGTAATATTCTCGAAAAAGCAATAAATTATCTTGCCATTGTAGGTCGATATGATAGTTGGCTCATGTATAGATGAATCATCTGATATATCCCGCCAGTAATCAGCCGTATCTTCAGCAATTGTTTGATTTTGTTCAGAGCAAAACGTCTGATACAAGATTGAAAGTTGGTGGCTTGATGAGCTTTTTACAATTATTTGTAATGTTATAAATTGAATATTTAGGACCAATGTATTCGATCAATATTGGTTTCGTATCGATGTTTTTCCAAATATTTATGTGATTGGCTTTCCAAACGCTCGAATTACGATCCAAATTTGGTGCATCAAATACAAGTCTACCAGAAGTAGTCATCAGATCGCCAAAATTTCTATTCACATCGATAATATGAGTGTCAGAAGATCTAATATTCAAAAGTCTCTCATCATTTGTTAAATCATAGAGTATTTCAGTGTCAACATATCCCTGTTTGATAGAAGTCTTCAATTTGTTTATAATTAGCTGTCAATCGGGTGCATTGACTCTTTATCTCTGTGGAAATAAATGACAGCTCTGGTATCGAGTTGATAAGATAATTTACATCTTCCATGAGTTTCACATTTATCTTCTCCTGCGTCTTAGTTGAAGAACTCAGTGTCATTCTGCCACGCCATGTACTTATTATTCAACTTTTCATGGAGCTCGTGTAACGCTCCAATTGTCTTTATGGCCTCTTCGTGTTCCATGACCATGTTATATGTTGATTTCGGGTCAAAATACTGCTTCGTCCCAACAGCCACTAAAGCTAACTCTGTCGTCCTGATTGGATTGTCCTTAACTGCATTGGCGGTTGCCTGGTAGCTGTCCCTGCGACCTGAGCTGTCTCAACAGAAGCTGGCCCAGTCTCGCGAGGAATGGTGTCGCCTCTACTGCGACTAATGCCGCCGGGTGGCGTTTCTCTCATTGTGCGATCGATCTGGGTGGTTGAATAACCTCAAAAATGCCTGGCGTGGTGGATGGATACAATATGATTCACAATTAGCCTTGAGATTTTCAAATATCCTATAGGAAGTCTCATTCGTGTTGAATCTCGACATGATTGACTTGAGTGGGTCGCATTTCTTTGGCAGGGTGAGACTGATGTTAAATCTAATCGTACCACTCCTCTACTTGATCATTAGTTCTGGTCCAAATGATCGGGTTTATCGGAAGGAAATCGTATGCGAAACTCAGATGAACAGTTACATGGACGAGAGCGTAACATAAAACATCAATCTCGCCATGATTATACTTGGTTTAACTTGCATAAATAAATATCCAATAAAATAAAACCACGAACGAGTGATGTACTATGAATTGATATAGAACCAACTCACCGAATTAAAAACATCGATCGAAAATGGATCATAAAATTCTCGATCGAAGATGCAGATCAGTTTTTGTTGTTGAGTATATGCGCCAATGCACAAGTGTCGTGTGTCTCCCGAAGCAACATGGCGACTCCGCAGTTCACGAAGCGTCGGTTTTGGTGACAATAGCCGCGTTGCCAATAACGACAACAACATTGGAAAAAATGGCGCCAACCAGATGCTCGCTCGCAGTGTGGCGCGAATAGATTTGCTGCCATCAACGACAACAACATCGGAGACGCGGACAAGTTGTTTCGCTGGTGGGCCACATGGTTGGATGGTCGGAACAAGATGGCGGCGATACGCGGCCCTTTGTTTCTTGCTGGTGTGGTCAACCACGCCGTCACTCATCATCGGTGTATTCTGCCAATTTATCCTCAAATCTTACAGGTCTCTTTGTAAGTAAAATGGCGCCAACCAGATGCTCGCTCGCAGTGTGGCGCGAATAGATTTGCCGCCATCAACGACAACAACATCGTCGGAGACGCGGACAAGTTGTTCTCGCTGGTGGGCCACATTGTTGGATGGTCGGAGCAAGATGGCGGCGATACTCGGCCTTTTGTTTCTGCCGGTGTGGTCAACACGCCATCAGTCGCAGTTGTCGGCTCGCTTGTGACGCCCCCATCAACGCCGGTAACAATCAGGTGGGGCACCCGCTAGCAGACACGCTCATTCTATTGGAATAATTTAGCGGGCATCAAGTGTGGAATAATGTAGGTGCGGCTGCGCAGTGAACGAAACACAGGATACCGTCAACGAGAGGTACAAATATATAAAGAGTTTCCCAGCGATTTCGTCGCCATTCGTTAGACAACAAAAGTTTACATGTTGGCATCTTTGATTTCAGTCCAATTCTCAGTTGTAATCAAACTTCACTCGATTCAAACTCATAAAGTCTCATTACCATTCCTATCAAATTCTATACACTTCGAATTAAACAGCCAACGCGTACCAGCTCGCAAGGCGGTGCAAACCGCTGTTTAATTCTGTCCCCAAATATCGAATCCCGGTACGTCGAAAGGCCTAGGAAAGGTTTCGGTATTTGGTCCCACCCCATTCTCACCATTTCTCAATCAGTAATAACCATCAGAATCCCTACAGTTGTTCACTCTCCATTCATCAACAGATCATTCCACTATTAACGCAGCAAGTTGCACTCGTCATCCCAACGATCAAGTTGCCATATTTTGTCATTACAGCCCATCAATCATCCATTATTTGATCATCAATCAATTGCTATATCCATACATCACTACATCAGCTTATCTATTGATAGTCGTCAAGAAATCTGTTATCATCCTATTCAAGGATTGCTTCAATATATCATTGTTTTTGCGGTCACGATATTAAATCGTCCTGTCTCTACCGATCGGTCATCAAGCAACCTTTTCTGGTAAGTATTTGATATGTGTTGAATTTTCAACGATGAATGTTTTAATAATCGAATAACTAATATCATCATGGTACCCAGCCTATTCAATCTCCACCCAAGTCATTCCATCAGCCAAGCAATTACTATTGTCCCTTCATTACAAGTTACACATATTAGTTCACAATCAATCAATCATCAAGTACTCCACCATCAAACCAATCGACCAATCTCTCCACCAGGACATCAGCTCCGTCTTGGCCCGCTGCCTATTGGTATCACAGTTGCCGGCCTCTTCCATCACCATCAACAAGTCATTCCATCAGTCAAGCAAATATTATTGTCCCCTCATTACAAGTTCACGCATATCAGTTTACAATCAATCAATCATCAAGTACTTGATCGTCAAACCCATCGACCAATCTCTTCACCAGTGCACCATTCCCGTCTTTTGGCCTACTGTCTATTGGTATCACAGTCGCCGTTCTCTACCATCACCATCAGCAAGTCATTTCATCAGTCAGCAAATATTATTGTCCCCATTACAATTCCACACACATTACTCACAATCAATTATCCATCCAGTACTCGACCAACGAAGTAAACGCCCAATCCATCCATCAGGACATCAGCCCCATTGTTCGACCAACTGTTGATTGGTATCACGGTGGCCAGTCCCTTCAAAGTCCACCAACGAGTCATTTCATCATCAGCGCTTCGTCTCACTACCAAGTACTTGCATATCCCACGCCAGTCAATCAAATACCTGTTTCAACAAATCATTCTTCAATATCACCACATCAATTCGCGCATCTAATTACCTGTCATATCGATTGATATCTGTCAACTCACTTGATATACAACCGTTTTAATCATGCCGAGAGGAGCAAGACAGTCGCCTAGGACTCTAGCTAATATCCAAAGGGCTCGTGACGCGGCAAGACGGGTTGATCGAAATTTCGAGAGTCTTGCTGCCGGTTTCGAGAATGACATCAAGAGAATCAATTTCAGTAGCTGTTCCACCTGCCATAGGATCGCCGAAAATGCGTGATCTCTCTAATCAAGTATGTTCAAGATGTAGAAGGAAACCAGATCATCCATTGAAGCCTGAGAACAATCTCTCGATTTCGGCGAGATCCCAGACGTGTTGAAGAATTTAACATTAATCGAAGCAATTCTCATCGCCAGAGTTCACCCAGTAGTCTCCGTGTTTAATATACGAGGCCAACAGCGCGCCTACAAGGGCCACGTTATGAACTTCGTCCAACACAACGAGAACATCGCGACTAGACTGCCCAACAACCTGAATGATATTAATTCAGTAGTCTTACTTAATAGACAAACTCCATCAGGACTAATACAGTTTCGAGTTCGATCGATGAGAGTTCGGGCAGCCTTTAGTCTGGCTGAAGGCGAACAACTTCTTCTACAGCGATATCATCATAGATGACGAAGCCCTTGGCCAGCTCCCTCGTGATGGCGATGTGGTTCATCTCCTGTCGTCTATTGATGCAGATGATCCAAGCAATGAACCAGACAACAATTCCGGCGATGAAAACAACGATGATAACGAGGATAGAATCGAACGAAGTTTCTATCCGAACGTTCCCACATATTGATGCCGCTCAGATCATTGCAGCAAATTTAGATAGAATGAGTCAAGGCTCTCTGGAGGGGGTGACTGGCCCGATCTGAGCCAGAACAGAATTCATGAGTTCTCATCTGAGGGAATCATTTGCCAGGCGTTCCCATGTCTTTTCCCCTATGGTCGTGGTGATCTTCGAGCGCCTCGTGTTCATTCTATAGATAACAGGCAATATTTTAAGTATCTGATGGAATACAGGGATGGGCGATTCGCGAACGATGAACGATTCCCTTATTACGCATACAACTCTCTAATGCGTTGGGATGCCATCAATCGAGGAAACGTTTATGTTAGAACAAATGCGATGGAAGCTTTGACACGCGAAGACATCGTCGAAATGGCAAACGATCCCGACATCGATATGGCAGCCAAGATTATGTATTATGGGTCGAATCTTCGTGGAACGCGCCAGTACTGGAAACAACGATGTGCTGAGTTAACACAGATGATAAGGCAACTTGGATGTCCAGCAGTTTTCACACTGTCTGCTGCCGATTATTTTGGCCTGATTTATTCAGATTATTAGCCCCGGATTCCAATCCTGATGAATTGACTGCCAAAGAGAGGCGTGACCTAATGCATAACAATCCAATGACTGTCGCTTGGTTTTTAAAGAACGATGCAACATATTCATGAAGAAGTTTATGATACCTTTTTGGCGTCAAAGAGTATTGGCATAGGTTCGAGTGGTAGCACAGAGGAAGCCCACATTTACATGGGCTCCTTTGGCTCGGGGATGCCCCTGACTGTTCCGATATCGACAATCTCACCGATCAACAGATGGCTTCTATTGTCAACTACTTCGACCAATTGGTTTCAGCTTCATGTGCATCCAATCCGATTGTACCTAATCGCGACAACCTGTGTCGTCGCAGATTCACCGATCTTAATCCACAAGAAAGAAGCAGCGATCTTGACAAAATATTAAGCTCAGTTCAGCGACATACTAGATGTGGATCTCATTGCATGCGTAAGGTACGTGGTTCTCGTGCAATGAAATGCCGCTACGGTTTTCCACAAAAACTTGAGCCACAAAGTAGTTTGAGGAAAGAGGATGGTAGCTGGAAGTTCTTTCCCAAAAGGAACGATGAACTCCTCCAGCGCTTCAATAAGTTCATCAGTCAGTTATGGAGGGTAATACTGATTTTTCCGCTATAACATCATTTGAAGCTGTAGTACATTATGTGGCAAAATATGCCTCAAAAGGCGAAGTCCCTTCACTGGCATACTCTGAGGTATTGCGTCGTTTGGTGGAAAACTCCCCCAGGAATCACGAGCAGCAACTCTTATTCGTCAGCTGTTAATATCATCAGTTGCCGAAAGAAATTATTCCGCACAAGAGGTGATGCACTTATTGATGGGATGGCCCTTATATAATGCCTCTAGATCGATGATCGTTCTATCAGTGAGGGACGAGTGGCAGAGGCTCAACGATAACGATAGGAGCTTGGTTCATCGTTATTCGACGAGAGAAGAACAATACCACAATATTCCACTCTTTGATTTCGCTAAAAGGTTCAGATTCGTGTCTGGAAATGTCGTCGAGCGAACCAAGAGTGTATTGTCAGAGTTGTGCCATACCTCAAATTAGGAGAAGATTCCGATGCTAATGAACAATATTATAAACAAGAATGCAAGCTACACATCCCCCTTGGCACAACACATTCGAAGACATAAAACCGGATGGTGTTTCTTGGGAAAATTTTTATCTACAACATCAAGAGAATATGCAACCTGACCCATTTGATATTGAAATTAGGCCAGATGATATTGTGTTCGAGGACGAACCTGAAGACCCTGGGCTTGTCGCAAGAACCGCTGGCCTAGCTGCCGCAAGACTTATGCCAGAAAATCAACAGCCGGCGGATCCTCTTGGTCAGCGTCCAGTAGATGAGGCCTTCCAATGGCGTGAGATATCATCGGCTGGATTCACGAGAGAGCATGTCAGTTCTTATCTGACATCATATAGGAATATTAGGGTTCAAGCTCCGGCCCGCAATGATGTCATTTCCTATTCTCAAATGAGCCCAGCCAGAAGCGCGTCATAGATATTTTCAGGGACCAACTCAATAACTCTGAACACATTATCAAACGTGTTTTGGTTCAAGGCAAAGCGGGCACAGGCAAGAGTGCTGTGATCAAGTCCTTCTGTCGTATGGTACACGATTTGTATCCTTTGTCAGCAACCAGTTTATCAAATTTTAGCCCCCACTGGTGCGGCTGCAGTGAACATCGATGGCAAGACTTTACACAGCTTCTTTCGCATCCCTGTACAAAGTCAGATGACGCCATTGAATGGAGAAACTCTCAGGCTCTATCAACTGCAAATGCAAAATATCAAATTCATCATCATAGATGAATACTCTATGGTTGGTCTGCGTCTACTCAACAAAGTTCATATGCGACTTTGTGAGGCAAGAGGAAATTCGAGCCAACCATTCGGAGGATATTTTGTCTATCTTTTCGGCGATCTTAGACAGTTGCCGCCCGTCAAAGACACCGCCATTTATATGCCGCCCAAGGATGACAATTCCAGGAGAGCTATGCAATTGATCAATTCTATTCAGAAGAAAATCATATTGACTGACTGTCAACGTCAAGATCGCGACCAAACCACATTTGTTCAGATCTTGGACAGTATTGCATGCGCCAAGTCACACTCCCAGGATGGCAGAAGCTTCCAAGAACGGCGCCAATCCTGTGAGACGCGATGTCATGGGAGAGTTCTCAAATGCCATCAATCTATTTCCAACAAATAATCAAGTGACAGAGTATAACAACCAGACTCTGTCTCAGAATGGCCTCCCAGTCGCCGTCATCGAAGCCAAACATAACAATGCCATCGCCCGCCAAGGTAGTGACGTACAGGCACAGAGTCTATGCCGCCATCTATTCCTTTCTCAAGGTTGTCGTATTATGTTGAGAAAAGAATCTCTGTGTCGAGAAAGGTCTCGTCAATGGATCCCTCGGGACTGTCAGAGATATCATCTACAGGGATGGTGAACGCCCACCCTCTCTACCAGCTGTTATACTGGTAGAGTTCGATCGATTCTGTGGGCCTTTTTTAGAGAAAATTTATTCCCATTAGCTCCTTGTGAATCAACGTGGAAAGAACGCAGTGTTGAATGCACTCGAACACAGTTCCCAATCAACTTGGCCTATGCGTTGACAATCCACAAGGCGCAAGGTTTGACCCTAGACAAGGTGATCGTGGATATTGGCCCTAAAGAAGCTGCAGCGGGCTTGACTTATGTTGCTCTCAGTCGTACGAAGGATAGAAGATCTCATTATTTCAAGAGGCTTCAATTTCGCGCGTCTGGCAGGAATCGGGCGCATGAAACATATCGTTGAACGCGAAAAATTTCTCAGTAACTCGATTGAATAGTGTAGTAAACATAATCGTATTTTAATTGTATTAAAAAAATAAAAATCATATATTCGTACATTTGCTTCCGCTCGCTCGTACTCCGGGGTTTTAACCCCCTCTAGTCTTATATTGATTGTCGCACCATGGTGATTATTTTTCATTGATTCTGACACGCCTATCTCTACATTTTCCCGGGAAATCGTCGATTCTAGTGGGTGGGCGTGTCTTCGGGAACTTCTATACCGAAGGTTTCCGCACTCCCGGGACCCCACCAATAGACTCTCGGCACGTCATGCCTGACACGCCCATGCGGGTTTTTCCCGAAAGGGGTGTGGCAGTATTCGCTAGTTCTACCGAATCTTTTTTCGTCGGTCCATACTACAATGTCAAAATTGAAGTTCGTTGCCAGCCACTCCGAAGCAAGTTGATACCTTCTCTCTCTATGCTGTTTAGTCAACACGATTTCGTTCCTAGCTTCTTCAAAGCTGTAGTCCAGTTTAACAAGTTCTCTCCTTATGGTTCTGATACTGACATGATCCAGTTGACATGCAGATTTGATCTTCCTGGCGGTCACTTTGGCACTCCAACTCTCGCAATCTTGCAAACTCTCTCGCTTGATGGCAACCCTTTGAGATCGACTCACCTTCTGTTTTGGGCCCGTTCTGCACTTTTTCTCAATAATAACGTTAGATAGCATGTTCTGAACCGAACTAGGTGAAATATTTGTTAATCTAGCAACATAACGATACGATTGACCCTCTCCTCGAAGGCGCCTCACAATGGCCTTAGTATCATCAGAAATTGTCATATTTCATCGAATTAGAACGAAAAAGCTCAACAGACAACCACGTGGCCGCCCCGTTGACTCGGTCAGATCATATAACAGCACAAGAATTCATGTTTTATCATTATTATTTGATAAACAAACACTGTCCAAATAAATTTGGCCCTTTTCAAGATGTCCATATAGACGCAAATGCCATTCGTAGGCCACCACAAACCTGCAGACAAGTTTCATCCCGACAGCAACTCAAGCCATGGTAGAGAGGGTATTCGTGCGAGAAATAACATCAAAATAGAGCCTTCCAGTGTTTTTATGGCTAAAAAACCCGGCTGTTTGTGGTGTGCCACAAACGATATTCTGTATTTACGTGAATACGTCTATGACTTCGGCCCGCAAGTCCAGCTGACATCGTCAGCTCACATTGTCAGCTCGTCCAGCTCGCACGGCAGCTCATTTCTCAAACAAACGAACAGGGCCCCTCACAATACACTTACACACATAGCAGTACAACCCACTAGCCCACTGTTAGATATTATTGCTGTGCTCAGCTCAATTAGCATTTATTCAACATATTCAATCACGCCACTGCGCATCTACATATTCATAACAAGCGCACTACTCACGTACACACAATTATGTCAGTCAAGATTACTTCGTGTCATGTTACTCATTCATATTGTATCTGCTGACTTATCATTAAATAAACTTCCGTCTAACGACTATAAAGGCTTGCGCCTTTATGGCCGTTACGACATTCATATCATATCATTAGATATTATGGTACAACTCGTCTATTTCAACTAGTTCACTTTATTCTTTCTCACACCCACGCACACAAGAGCAGTGGGGAGGGAGCGACAGATTGATAGAGCAGAAATAGCAGAGGGGGTGAGAGGGGTCGACAGACTTATTACCTTCTGCGCATGCCCATGAGTTTGTATGTGGAGTGTCGACCCTCAAAAATCTGGGCCTTTGTGTGCTCAATAAGGGGGAGTTAACTCCGTTACATGTTCCGCCACAACTTCAGCCACAACTTCTGCCACATTTTCGCCCCTCGCATTAGCAGAGAAATGTTCTAACACGCGGGGCATGCACATCAGCCAAATCTCAAACACTCGTCCTTAATCGAACTCGCAGACGTATTCACGTCAAAGC